>JAVJIF010019094.1:0-103059 GCA_038442645.1 Agave tequilana | reverse complement strand
TTCGAGAGAGGGAAAGTGTTCACCACCGGTGAGGTTACCATCTCTCTCTCTTCTTCGTCTTCTTCCTCCCTCGGTCGCTTGCCGCCGCCTCGAAAGAATCAAAACGAGCGGAAGAACTAGAATGGGGGAGTTAAAAAAAAGAGAAAAAGAATTGTACAGGGGGCGGTGGTAAATTCAAATAATTCTAGGACTTCAAATATAAAAGTATTTTCGGGTCGGATCTTGGTCAATGGATACGTATATCTGAACTATTGTTAACTGGGCCTCTGAACCCGCCATGGCTGTGAATAGAGTCCAAGTATATGGGTCTTTTTCCTTACTTTTTCAGTCCTTTTTTTTTAAATTTTAAAATTTCAAAAAATCAGGGGCACATAAAATGGCCCGAGTTCCATTTTGGAATTTGAGATCTTTCATAATCCAACCTCCTGCTCTGTCATTGAGTCCGACTAATATTTAGTTTGATGTTAATTAACAGAAATATAATGTAAACAATAACAAATTCTTACACAACACCATGTGCACTTGGGGTCTTGCTATAAAATATTTGAAAAATTGATCGTGAAAGACTGATGATAGTCAAAATTGATCGTGAAGGACAGATAATAGTTGGGCTTGATGTTGTTAGAGACTTACATTTGATGCGATCATTTTTTAATAGACTAATTTCGATTTTAAGCTAATTACAAGATGCTAATATTCAAACATTCCTCTTTCCTTTTTCTCTCTCTAATATCTGCTATTTAAACACATTGAATTTCACTGTTTTATTTCCAAGTTCAATTACATATGCACCCTCTGTATTGTGGACACGATAGCAGATACACTTCATCAACTCTTTTATTAGCAGACAGATTCCCTGTTTTCATTTTTTTTACGTTCAGTTATTTTCAGATCTTTTTTCTTATTGCCTAGTTACTCTTTAGCAGTATTACTCTTTTATATTAATTGCTTTCATCTCCCATGAAAAATAACCAATTTGAATTTATATATATATATATATATATTATATATGTATATATATATTATATATATATATATATATATAAGCAGGTGTCTGACTGCTAATAAAAAAATTGAGAGAGTGTATCAGATCTAGTATATATAGTACAGAGTGCCTCTACAACTAACCCTTATTTTTTATGCACATATATTTTCCGTTTTTTTTTTTTCGCCTCACAAGAGTTGTCAAAGGCGCTTTTCACGTGGCAATATGCCTCTAGTTTATTGCATGCCTCTAACCAAAATAATAAGATTTTATCATTAGTGTAACACCCCGATCTCGAGGGTACAGAGGCACTACGGGCGGCGTACATACGCGAGACGAAAATACCCTCATGTAAGTATGCTAAACTTCAGTACAGGAATATATAATATACACAATAATTCCAGCGTTAGATAAGTACAAGAATACCTGTAAAAAAAGGTCAGTAATCGTAACAGATATGAAAACATGGATATATAAGAGATAGCATAAACAAATAATAAATAAACTTATGAATGAAAAAGGTGACGGTCTCAAAATAATCTTGGGAAATATCTGGTACGGCGATATCTCAGCTCTCCAACATGAACACACAAACTCATGGTCATCAGAAAGCGACCTACTGAGTAGTAAAATGAAGAAAGTGGTGAGTTTATATAACAGTGAGATATATATATAGAGAGAGAGAGAGAGAGAGAAAGAGAGAAATGTAAATCAGCTGACACAGGAGGCAACTCCCTCCTATGTCGCACTCAAAAATCATATTTTCCGAGTGAATTTTCAAGATCCGACCGCACATTATCATATTCTAAAATATACACATATAAAAAATCAGTGATTTGAAATACGTTTATTCATTGATCTAATCGTTCCATTTTGTTCTATTGTTAAAAAACCGTTAATGTTTGAATCCAAAGAAAATGGAGTAAACAAACTTCAAATCACTTGAATTTTTATATATGTATATCTTAGAATATGAAGATGATAATGTGTGGTCGGATCTTGAAAATTTACTCGGAAAATTGATTTTGAGTGCGACATAGGAGGGAGTTGCCTCCTGTGTCAGCCGATTTACATTTCTCTCTCATATATATATATATATTATATATTATAATATATATATATATATATATATATATCAGTAACGGGATCTCTTGTAACAGGAATACGAGAATCTCCATGTAGCACTAATCCATGTAACATGCAATAACAGAAATACAAAGGCAATCATCGCATGCATATAAGTGAGTCTATGTAACAGCGAGATATGATTATAATAGTAATATCAGTGCAATACAGGATCTGTGTCATATGTCCACAAGTAAATGAATAACATTGTTCAGTAAAATATGTATCCACGTACGATAACAATGTCTTGTATCCCGTGTCCTAGAGTATCCATGTAATGTTGGTACTAACACATGTTAAGAACAGTGATAGTGCAACAGTGTTACAATACATGAAATAATAGCGTCCAGAGTACAAGAGTGTTGTAATGATGATACTAGCACACGAAATAAAACATCGAGTATCCACGTATCAGTGATTCATGAACATGAAATAATAGTATCATGTGTATCAGTATCTGTGTAATGGTGATACATGTATATGAAACAATAGCATATAGTATGACAAATATTTACATGAAATACAGTGTCTAGTGTATCGGTGGGTCGATACTGTTGACAGTGTCTAGATGATATATGTAATATGAACATATATCCAAATATTTAGATATCGGTAGTTGTTTATTAGTATTAATATTATCCATAAAGAAATTATCTATAAGTTTATCTTTTCAAACTCTTCACAACCTTTTTACTGATTATTAAAGTATTTATTAACCTGAAATTCCTCTAATCCACTGTTTCATATCTACTCGCTACTTAAATGGCTCATTTATATTTTATATTAATTCAGGAAACATCGTATGGTTTAAGAACAAGCATGCATATTATAATTGTAGTGATTTTCTGTTAATCACAACTTATTTAATAATCTTTACAGTATTTTACCAATAATCATGATTTACCAAGTAAAGCACTCGAGTCATGTCATTAAACAAGATAAAATATAAATTTTAAAAGAAAAAACACTCACATACTGCTACAAGAGTGTAGCTCTCTCTTCACGATCGCAACAGTTTCAGAATCGTCCAGATCGGACGCCGGATACTCCAGATATTGTGTAATACCCGTTCCCGGAATACGTACTTAGTTGCGTGTCAGTTTTTCGATCGTATTTTTCGGTTTACTTCCTGTATTTGACCGATTCAGTTTTAAAAGTCATTTTCCAATATTATATATTTTCTATGATTTTCTGGAATTTTCCTGAATTTAATTAAATATTTTCAAAACCGTGTCGACCAGTACCGCTGATCGATTCTCGGATTTTTAATTCACAAACAGTTAGGAATTTCTAGAAGGTCCTTTAGACTTTATTTCTTAGAATCATATTTTCTATCTAAATACTTTTTTTGGGAATTTTATGAATTTATGAAAATTCCAACGGAGTCGGTAGATAACTGATTCCGGGATTTTTAATTTTAAAACTATAAACTATTTCTTCAAACGAATTTCACCATGAGCCTTAAAATATTATTATTGATTTTTTGTAAAATTTTCGGGTCGTTCCGAGATACTTGAATTTCGGACGATTTCGGCATTTTCCGAAATATTTTCCGCATCTTCGACTTAAACCTAGAAACTTGTCTTTTCAACATTCTTAATTTTTCAAACCAAAGAAAATATTTTCCTTTTATAATTCCTTTCTTTTTCCTCTTCTTTATTTTCCTTTACTTCCTTCACAAACCACATGATTTCCCAATTTTCCAAATTCCCTTTCTCCAAATTTCCAAAGAATCCCACTCACTTCCACTTAATTCCTTTTTAATTACCACTCATTCTCTCTCTCTCCCATGGCCGGCCAAGTGGCCAGGTGAGGACACCTCACCCTCTCCTTTCTTGCAAAAACCCCCCTCCCTTCTATCTTAATTCCACTTCCTTTGCAAAATCCCAACCCTATATAAACTAGTTCCTTTACATTTCCATCCTTTTCTTCTTCCCTTCAACAAGAATAGCCTTCTCCCAAAGTTCCTCCTTCTTCTCAACCTCAACCCTAACTCCAAGAGCTCCACCAGGACATCATCTCCACCTCAAGCAACCACCTTGGAGCTTGGATCGTAGCTTCCTTCGCCGTCGGAGACCATTTGGGTGATTTTCGTCGACAACGATCCTACCGAACTCGTAAAGCTCCAAAATAACCAATCCTAGTGAGTATTTTACTCACCAAGACTCATACCATCCTTAGTATGTCCATGCTTCCATATCTTGTGCAATGGTGCCTCCAAAATTGTATTTTTAACCATCAAGAACAACACCAAATTCTGTTCTGTAGACTGTCCCCAGACCACGATTAGTCGACTTAACCTAGGAGCTAGTCGACTAGAACCCTTAGTTGAAACTCAACCTTTTTCTGAAAACACAGTTTTAGTCGACTTGCCCAGATTATTAGTCGACTAACCTTTTCTGGAAATAAATCTCAACTCTCGGGAAATCACTGTTAGTCGACTCCTGTTTCTACCCTAGTCGACTAACCCTTCTTGAATCAGAAACCCAACTCTCTGTATCACAGACTTAGTCGACTTAAGTATCCGTTAGTCGACTTGAGTTCACTGTTAGTCGACTACCCTTCTACCCTAGTCGACTAACTTTCCCTGAAACAGAATTCCAACTCTCTGTAACCCAGTTTTAGTCGACTAATCCAGACTGTTAGTCGACTAGAGACCACTGTTAGTCGACTAATATTTCCACCTAGTCGACTAATTCTGACTGTTTGTCTTAGTTGATTTCTTTTCTGAATTTGGATATTTCCCTGTTACATGTGTATTATATTATGCTTGTTCATGCTTCATAACTGGTACTACATGACTTATTTCTGGATGGATGTATCTCTTGTTACTTCATGACTTGTTATTACATATTCTCGTTTCATGACATGTTAAATAGTGAATATCACCACTTATCATGCCATCTCTAAAAACTAAGCATGATACACTTGACTTTCGTATAAAATGAATCAACTTACATTGGGTCAGGGGAAACACGCGGATATCGATATGTGTTCGTGTTTACAGTGGTATTAGGTATATTGTACAATTATATTCCGGTCTAACCTGAGAGCCTCCAGGAGACCGAGGGGAGTGCTTGCTCCCTCTTCCTGAATACTATCATGATAAGGGCATACATAAGTCCCTCCTGAATAGCCTAGTGGCTGGCTTCCGTCAACAAGCAACGGAACAATCCTGGACCGTTATCCCGGGCATGTACGGGGTCCACTGTAAACATAGTTCGTTGATACACCCGCTGTTTTCAATAACAACCTTGTGTTACTAGGATATGGATCTATGTGCGCTGGGACGCTGGGATAGCTAGATATCACAGTAAGACAAGTAATAATAATAATAATAGGCTTTAACTATGCATCCATTCCTTTCTGACTTAGTTCTTTACGCTTTCTTTACTTGTTGATTATATTCATTATGCTGTCCCATCCGTATTATTCATATCTCTTAGCCACTTGGCTATAACCTGTTCATTTTCGGGAGGTCCTGACTCCCTTGGATTTGTATGTTCAGGTTCCGAGGCTTGGATCGAAGTGGAGCCATCCACGGACGATCGAGCTTTCTTTAGTGAGCAGGCAGATTAGCTCCAGTCCCTGTGCGGATCTCTCCTTTTGACTCACGGGATCTTCATCCTACTCGTGAGCTTTTTGTGTTTATATTGTATCTTTTGCTTTTGGACTTAGTGGTGATAAAAGATACATGGAATGTGTAATATTTTATCATATCTTGTGATGACTTGTACTTGTACCTTTTATGTTGGCATATGTATGATTACCACGCTGTGTCGTGTACTCTGATCTGTGTTGTACTTTTATGCTTAGCGTATGTACGTGGGGGCAATTTCTGACCTATGTATATACGTCGCAGTGACGTCCCCGTATTTGTGAAATCGGGGCGTTACAGGTTGGTATCAGAGCCTAGGCTCTCACACCTATAGTACAATTAAGCAGCAAATTACTGTAATTTGCTTTTGCCAACTACAATGTACAAAGTTATCTAGTCCTTCTTGATCCCTTCTTGATTCCTTCCCTTGTGTCCTAAACTCCTTCCATTTTTCCAATTCCAGTTATCTTATCCCAATTCGGTATGGAGAGAAGGACGGGACGAAACCATTCCGGACAAGCATCGAATGGACCCACGGGAGAGAATGTGGACATTCTGAGGGTCATTCAAACCATGATGGAGAACCAGCAGCAACAGACCGAACTTCTTCGGCAGAAGTTGGCAGCCCCTAAGGAACAGAGGCCGGGGAATATTTCAGATTTCAGACGGCTGCAACCGGCCACATTCACGGGTGAAGAGAAACCCCTGGATGCCGAGCAATGGCTGACGGATACATCAGATCTGCTGAATGCAGCCAGAGTACCAAAGGAGAACCAAGTTGAGGTCGCCAAGATTCAGTTAAAAGATATAGCTAGGACTTGGTGGCTAGCGGAGGAGGCCAGACTGGAGAAGCCTGTCACCTGGGACACGTTCTCCAAGAGTTTCTACAGCAGATTCTTCCCTGCTACTGCTCAGAAAGACATGGAGGAGCAGTTCATCAGATTGCAGCAATGGAACAAGTCAGTGGATGAGTATGCAGCAGAGTTTCTCAGGCTTAGCCGCTTTGCTCCGTACATGGTAGCGGATGAGGAGAAGCGGGCAAGCAGATTCCAGCAGGGATTACAGATGGACATCCAAGTTTTCTTGATGCCCCAGCAGCTGAAGACCTATTCAGAAGTCCTTACCATAGCTCGGGAAGTGGAGCGTGGGCTAGAGAAGAAGCAAGAGAACCAGATGAGGAACCAGGCCATGAAGAGGCCATTTCCACCAATGGGAAGAGGAGGCCCTTACAGAGCAGCGAAGGTTCAGGCGATGAGGCAACCATTCAGACCAGCTCCTTACCAGACGGCCCAGCCACTTTCTTTCTGCAGTTATTGTCAGAAGCCAGGCCACATTCGACAGAATTGCCGTAGGGCAAATGGGCTATGCTTGGTGTGTGGTTCCCGAGATCATTCCATAGAAGCCTGTCCACACAGAAGGATGGGGATAGCCGGCCAAGCTTTGCCAGCACTTCAGGGACCGAATGGACAGAGAGCACTTCCAGGGCCACCGGGGCAGAGGAATCAGGGACCGATGATCAGGAGAGTTCCTCCCCCTCCTCCACAGCAAGCTATTCGCCCGGTCCAGAGGGGAGCTAGGACTGCTGCAGGGCGTGGAAGGGGTCAAGCCTACAATTTGACAGAAGTAGAAGCTGAGACTTCTGAGGAGGTGATAACAGGTAATATCAGGGTGCATTTCTAAACCTGTTTTAGCCCTCTTCGATTCCGGTGCTTCACATTGTTTTATCTCAGATCATTTTGTGGCATTGCATTCTATACCTGTTAAAGTGTTAGACCACAAGTGGGAGATTAGTACAGGGAATGGAGTAGTCATGTCTTCTAGAGTTTGTGCTGACTGTCCAGTAGAACTTTGTGATAAGACCTTGGCCATAGATATGCTCGTACTAGACACCAAGGGGTACGACGTGATCTTAGGCATGGCCATGTCAGTACTATGCAGTTATTGACTGTAGGGAGAAGAAGATTATTTTCAGGATCCCTCGTCAACCGGAATTCCAATTCAGTGGAGAGGTGAAGCCTACCAAGAGAAAGACTCGGTTGACTACTTCGGAGGTTCAGAAGGGAGTACCGGTGTGGGATGAATTTCCAGGAGTCTTTGCTGAGATCTCAGGACTGCCACCAAGAGGATGATTGAGTTCACTATTGAGACAATTCCTGGAGCAGCTCCTATATCCAAGGCTCCGTACAGGATGGCACCTGCGGAGTTAGAGATTCTGAAGAAGCAACTGCAGGAGTACTCTGATAAGGGATTAATTCGACCAAGTACTTCACCATGGGGAGCTCCAGTACTATTGGCGAATAAGAAGGATGGTGGTAAGAGACTTTGTATTGATTATAGAGAATTGAACAAGGTTACCATCAAGAACAAGTATCCTTACCAAGGATTGATGATTTGTTTGATCAGCTTCATGGAGCCCGGGTATTCTCTAAATTAGATTTGCAGTCGGGTTACCATCAGCTAAGGATGAAGTCAGAGGATATTCCGAAGACGGCATTCAGGACCCGTTATGGCCACTATGAATTTCTAGTTATGCCTTTCGGAGTCACCAATGCCCCTGCAGTTTTCATGGACTTGATGAACAGAGTGTTCTCGCCCTACTTGGATCAGTTCGTTGTCGTTTTCATAGATGACATCTTGATCTATTCCAGGAACAACAAGGAGCATGCAGAACATTTGAGGATTGTATTGCAGACTCTACAGCAGGAGCAGCTTCATGTGAAGAGGAGCAAGTGTGACTTTTGGTTGGACAGTATAGCCTTCCTTGGACACATAGTTTCAGCAGAAGGGATTTCAGTTGATCCTAGCAAAGTCCAGGCAGTGAGGGACTGGCCGATTCGGAGACGGTGACTGAGATTAAGAGTTTTCTTGGATTAGCTGGGTATTACAGACGCTTTGTCCAAGACTTCTCTAGGATTGCAGCTCCGTTGACCAAGCTCACCCGGAAAGGAGAAAGGTACATATGGACAGAGGAATGTACTGCCGCTTTTGAGCAATTGAAGCAGAAGCTCATTTCAGCTCCAATCTTGAGGACTCCCTCAGGTAGAGGGGGGATGGTCATTTTCAGTGACGCATCAGGGAAAGGCCTGGGATGTGTACTTATGCAACATGATCATGTTATAGCTTATGCATCTAGGCAACTGAAGCCTCATGAGCGGAATTACCCAACTCATGACTTGGAGCTAGCAGCTGTCATATTTGCTTTGAAGATCTGGAGGCATTATCTTCTGGGAGATAAGGTGTTGATATACACGGATCACAAGAGCCTCAAGTATATCTTCTCACAGAAGGAGTTGAACATGAGGCAGAGGCGGTGGCTGGAGCTGATGGCGGACTATGATATTGACTTGCAATATCATCCAGGCAAGGTCAATACAGTACCAGATGCACTGAGCAGGATGCCAGAGAATAGAATGCTTGTCCAGCTTACTCAGCAGAAGGAGTTGATTCAAGACATCATCAGATTGGACTTGATGTTGGTACAAGGAGGTGATAAGGCAGGACAGTTCATGACTTTGCAGATTCAGTCAACATTGATAGATGAGATCAAGGAAGCTCAAAAGGAAGATCCCAGATTGCAGAAATTCCGAGCTCAGGTAGAGGCTGGATTGAGGACTGATATCTGTATTCATCCAGATGGTTCATTATATTTTGGTAGCAGGATTTGTGTTCCCCAAGGAGAAGTTCGGCAGAAGATTTTGGCAGAAGCTCACAGTTCAGTATATTCCATACACCCAGGGGGAAACAAGATGTATCAGGATATGAAGAAGCAGTTTTGGTGGAATGCTATGAAGAGGGAGATAGCCCAGTTTGTTGCAAGTGCTTGGTTTGTCAGCAGATAAAGATAGAGCATCAGAGATCAGCTGGACTTCTGCAACCTTTACCGATTCCTGAGTGGAAGTGGGAGCACATCACCATGGATTTTGTCACGGCATTGCCTCGCAGTCCTAAGGGTAATAATGCTGTGTGGGTAATCATTGATCGCCTCACCAAATCAGCTCACTTCATACCATTCAGGGTAGGTCAGTCAACAGAAGTTTTGGCAGACAAGTACATGAAGGAGATAGTTCGTCTACATGGAGTTCCAGTTAGTATTGTGTCAGACAGAGACACCAGATTCAGATCTCATTTCTGGGAAAGCCTCCAAGAGAGTCTAGGGACTCGTCTGAAATTCAGTACTTCATATCATCCTCAGACAGACGGACAATCAGAGAGGACTATCCAGATTCTTGAAGATATGTTGCGGGCCTGCATGATTGAATTCCAGGGATCATGGGAAGACCATCTTCACTTGGCTGAATTTTCTTATAATAACAGCTATCAGGCAAGTATCAAGATGGCACCTTTTGAAGCATTGTATGGAAGGAAGTGCAGGTCGCCGATTGTTGGGATAAAGTCGGTGAGAGGAGACTTTTGGGACCAGAGATCCTGATTCAGACAACAGATAAAGTCAGGATTATCAGAGATCACCTCAGGGCAGCGCAGAGTCGGCAGAAGAGTTGGGCAGACACACTGAGAAGGCCATTGGAATTCCAGGCAGGAGATCATGTGTTTTTGAAGATATCACCTACAAAGGGAGTAATCCGGTTCGGTACTCGTGGAAACTTAGTCCGAGATATATCGGCCCATTCGAGATTTTAGACCGTGTGGGAGATGTGTCTTATCGATTGGCATTACCGCCATCTTTGGACGGAGTTCACAATGTATTCCATGTATCGCAGCTGAGGAAGTATGTGAAGGATGATAGTCATATCCTGGATCACTCCGAACTGGAACTACAGCCGGATTTGTCATACCAAGAGCAACCGATGGCCATTTTGGACAGAAGTGTCAAGACATTGAAGAACAAAGCCATACCATTAGTGTTGGTATCTTGGAACAGACATGCCCTGGAGAAGCCACATGGAACGAGAGGATGTTGTCCGTGAGCGTTACCCTCAACTCTTCACTTCTTGATTTGGTAAAACTCCTTCCTTCTATTCCTTTCTACTGTTATCTTTCTTATCATCCTTATCTATCTGTTATCCTTCTTTGCTGTTACCTTTCACCTTATGAAATTTCGAGGACGAAATTTTTGTAAGGTGGATGGATTGTAATACCCCGTTCCGGAATACGTACTTAGTTGCGTGTTCAGTTTTTCGATCGTATTTTTCGGTTTACTTCCTGTATTTGACCGATTTCAATTTTAAAAGTCATTTTCCAATATTATATATTTTCTATGATTTTCTGGAATTTTCCTGAATTTAATTAAATATTTTCAAAACCGGTGTCGACCAGTACCGCTGATCGATTCTCAGATTTTAATTCACAAACAGTTAGGAATTTCTAGAAGGTCCTTTAGACTTTATTTCTTAGAATCATATTTTCTATCTAAATACTTTTTCTGGGAATTTTATGAATTTATGAAAATTCCAACGGAGTCGGTAGATAACTGATTCCGGGATTTTTAGTTTTAAAAACTATAAACTATTTCTTCAAACAATTTCACCATGAGCCTTAAAATATTATTATTGATTTTTGGTAAAATTTTCGGGTCGTTCCGAGATACTTGAATTTCGGACGATTTCGGCATTTTCCGAAATATTTTCCGCATCTTCGACTTAAACCTAGAAACTTGTCTTTTCAACATTCTTAATTTTTCAAACCAAAGAAAATATTTTCCTTTTTATAATTCCTTTCTTTTTCCTCTTCTTTATTTTCCTTTACTTCCTTCACAAACCACATGATTTTCCCAATTTTCCAAAATTCCCTTTCTCCAAATTTCCAAAGAATCCCACTCACTTCCACTTAATTCCTTTTTAATTACCACTCATTCTCTCTCTCTCCCATGGCCGGCCAAGTGGCCAGGTGAGGGACACCTCACCCTCTCCTTTCTTGCAAAAACCCCCTCCCTTCTATCTTAATTCCACTTCCTTTGCAAAATCCCAACCCTATATAAACTAGTTCCTTTACATTTCCATCCTTTTCTTCTTCCCTTCAACAAGAATAGCCTTCTCCCAAAGTTCCTCCTTCTTCTCAACCTCAACCCTAACTCCAGAGCTCCACCAGGACATCATCTCCACCTCAAGCAACCACCTTGGAGCTTGGATCGTAGCTTCCTTCGCCGTCGGAGACCATTTGGGTGATTTTCGTCGACAACGATCCTACCGAACTCGTAAAGCTCCAAAATAACCAATCCTAGTGAGTATTTTTACTCACCAAGACTCATACCATCCTTAGTATGTCCATGCTTCCATATCTTGTGCAATGGTGCCTCCAAAATTGTATTTTAACCATCAAGAACAACCACCAAATTCTGTTCTGTAGACTGTCCCCAGACCACGATTAGTCGACTTAACCTAGGAGCTAGTCGACTAGAACCCTTAGTTGAAACTCAACCTTTTTCTGAAAACACAGTTTTAGTCGACTTGCCCAGATTATTAGTCGACTAACCTTTTCTGGAAATAAATCTCAACTCTCGGGAAATCACTGTTAGTCGACTCCTGTTTCTACCCTAGTCGACTAACCCTTCTTGAATCAGAAACCCAACTCTCTGTATCACAGACTTAGTCGACTTAAGTATCCGTTAGTCGACTTGAGTTCACTGTTAGTCGACTAACCCTTCTACCCTAGTCGACTAACTTTCCCTGAAACAGAATTCCAACTCTCTGTAACCCAGTTTTAGTCGACTAATCCAGACTGTTAGTCGACTAGAGACCACTGTTAGTCGACTAATATTTCCACCTAGTCGACTAATTCTGACTGTTTGTCTTAGTTGATTTCTTTTCTGAATTTGGATATTTCCCTTGTTACATGTGTATTATATTATGCTTGTTCATGCTTCATAACTGGTACTACATGACTTATTTCTGGATGGATGTATCTCTTGTTACTTCATGACTTGTTATTACATATTCTCGTTTCATGACATGTTAAATAGTGAATATCACCACTTATCATGCCATCTCTTAAAAACTAAGCATGATACACTTGACTTTCGTATAAAATGAATCAACTTACATTGGGTCAGGGGGAAACACGCGGATATCGATATGTGTTCGTGTTTACAGTGGTATTAGGTATATTGTACAATTATATTCCGGTCTAACCTGAGAGCCTCCAGGAGACCGAGGGGAGTGCTTGCTCCCTCTTCCTGAATACTATCATGATAAGGGCATACATAAGTCCCTCCTGAATAGCCTAGCGGCTGGCTTCCGTCAACAAGCAACGGAACAATCCTGGACTGTTATCCCGGGCATGTACGGGCTCCACTGTAAACATAGTTCGTTGATACACCCGCTGTTTCCAATAACAACCTTGTGTTACTAGGATATGGATCTATGTGCGCTGGGACGCTGGGTCACATAGCTAGATATCACAGTAAGACAAGTAATAATAATAATAGTAGGCTTTAACTATGCATCCATTCCTTTCTGACTTAGTTCTTTACGCTTTCTTTACTTGTTGATTTATATTCATTATGCTGTCCCATCCGTATTATTCATATCTCTTAGCCACTTGGCTATAACCTGTTCATTTTCGGGAGGTCCTGACTCCCTTGGATTTGTATGTTCAGGTTCCGAGGCTTGGATCGAAGTGGAGCCATCCACGGACGATCAAGCTTTCTTTAGTGAGCAGGCAGATTAGCTCCAGTCCCTGTGCCGGATCTCTCCTTTTGACTCACGGGATCTTCATCCTACTCGTGAGCTTTTTGTGTTTATATTGTATCTTTTGCTTTTGGACTTGGTGGTGATAAAAGATACATGGAATGTGTAATATTTTATCATATCTTGTGATGACTTGTACTTGTACTTTTATGTTGGCATATGTATGATTACCACGCTGTGTCGTGTACTCTGATCTGTGTTGTACTTTTATGCTTAGCGTATGTACGTGGGGGCAATTTCTGACCTATGTATATACGTCGCAGTGACGTCCCCGTATTCGTGGAATCGGGGCGTTACATATTGCCCGAATGCTAGAATCATATAAAGAGGTTAAATATGTAAATAATAAGAATAAAAATGCAAAAATATAATTTAACAAGGGCTTTTATGAAATTTTATCTTATTTGTTTAAGAACGGATTTGGGCTCATAATGGGTCTGGTTTGGATGGATCCAATACTCAAACCCATAACTTAAGTGTAATGGATATTGGGTCTAACGGGTTTAGGTTATTGGGTTGGAGTGATAATGGGTTTGGGTTTAAGTATTAGGATTTGGATCCAAATAGAGAGGGGAGAAATAGAAAGAAAGAGAGAGGAAGAACAGTAAGAGAGGGAGGGAAGGAGCTGACGGCAGCCAGCCCACCTCGCTGGCGGCAACTCCCAGGGGGAGAGGGGGGAATAGAGAGATAGGGGAATAGGGGAGAGAGGGGGGGAGAGAGAGATCTTTATAGGAGAAGGAGAAGGAGGAGAAGAAGAAGGGGTGGTACCCGGCTTGGGGGAGGCGCGGTGGCATACCGGCCACAGGCCTGCCGGCAACGACTAGGGCTACCAGCGACGGTCTGCACCCCCTCCATGACACAAGAAAAAAGTGAGGGATAGATGAGAGGGGGGTGAGAGAGGGTTGAGGAGAGAGTAAGAGAGAGAAAGAGAGTTAGGACAAAGATGGGTATAAGAGAATGGGAAGGCGGTGGAAAATATTGGGGAGGGAGAACGAAGAAAAAGAAAAGAAGATTAGTTAAAAAATTAATTAATTAATATATTTTAATGGTGCAAAATTTGACTAGATCAGAATGATTCCCAAAAAATCATTAAAAATAGAATATTATCACGAAGAACAATGTGACATCGGATTCTAGAAAATCAGTCTGGTTTGCAAATAAAAATCCTAAAACGTATCACCAATACTGGGCGACGCCATTTTGGCCAGATTTTTGATAAAATTCATAAAAATCCCCAAAAATAATCTAACATAGAAAATACGATTCTAATATACCATGTGAAAATAGATTCTAGAAACTCAACTCCGTTTGTGAATTAAAAATCATAAATCTGATTATCGGTATCGGTCGACACCGACTTCGGAGATTTATCAAAATAATCCAGAAAAATTTCAAAAAATTCTGTAAAATTAAAATATCAGAAAATAATATCTAAAATGAAACGGGCTCAATATGACTACCATAAAGGTTGAATCAACTTTGTATATCGTATCGAGTACTGATATTGTGATACGTACATCAGGAATCAGGGGGTTACATTTTGTAACCCCCTGATTCCTGATGTACGTATCACAGTATCAGTACTCGATATGGCGTACAAAATTGATTTGACCTTCCTAATAGTCAGATCGAGTCGATGTCAGTTTCAGATATTACTTTTCAATATTTTAGATTTTTTAGGATTTTCTGAAATTTTTCTGGATTATTTTGGAAAATCTCCGTAGTCGGCGTCGACCGACACCGATAATCGACTCTACGATTTTTAATTCACAAATGGAGTTGTATTTTGAGAATCTGCTTTCACCTGATTTTTTTAGAATCACATTAGCTATATTTTGGTATTTTTAGGAAATTTTCTGAATCTATGAAAAATCGGGCCAATCTGGTGTCGCCCGGTATTGGCGATACACTTTAGGATTTTTAACTTGCAAACATGACTGTATTTCATGAATCCGATTTCACATTCCTCCTCCATGTAATATTCTCTATTTTCAGTAATTTTTGGGAAGCATATGGAGCTAGTCAAATTTTACTGAATATAATAATATTAATTAACTAATATAACAATCTTTTTCTTTTTCCTTTCTTTTTCCCTCTTCTTCTCTCTCCCATTCTCTGGATTTTTCCCACCGCCTAACCCACCGCCTCTCTCCACCGACTTCAATTAACCACACCCTTAAACTCCCTCTCTAATCTCACCTAACACACACACTCTCTCTCCCCTCTATCTCTCTCTCTGTCACACTATCTCTTTCCCCCTCACCTTCTCTGTTCTCAGCCTGGGAAGCCAGACGGCCACCGGCCTTGCAGCCGGCAGGCCGTCGCGCCATTGGTGGCCGGCGTCCCCGGCCGGGCGCCACCCTCCTCCTCCTCCTCATCTTCTTCTTCTTCTTCTTCTTTTCTTTCTTCTTTTCCTTCTTCTACTGTAAAATCCTTCCCCTCTCTTGCTCTCTCTCTCTCTCTCACTCCTCTTCTCTCTCCCCTTGCCACCGACCGCGACCAGCTACGGTCGCGGAGGGCGCCGCCGGCGTGGGCCGCGGCGGGTGCCACCAGCCAGCCCGGCCGGTGCCCGGCTAGCGGGCGACAGCAGCAGCTGTCGCTGCTGCTGCTGTTGGCTATGTTGGGTTCGGGTATGAACCCGAACCCAATAGCCCTATTAGGTTGGCACCCATTAACCCAAATACCCAATATCCATTTAACTTAAGTTATGGGCTTGGGTATTGGATCCAAACCCGACCCGTTAACAGCTCAAACCTGTCCAAAACCCAATAAAGGTAATATTACAGAAAACCCCTTGCTAATTTTTATTATTTGCATTTAAGATATTTTTATTACATATTTAACCCGTTTATATGGATTCTAGTATTCGGGGGATATCTGGAGCACCCGGACTCCGATTTGGACGATTCTAGATCCGTTGCGATCGTGAGAAAGAGAGCTACCTTTCCATGGCTAGTTTGTGAGTGTTTTTCTTTTATAAATTCTATTTTACTGTGTTTAATGAAATTTATTGCTTACTTTAATTAATAAATCATGATTCGAAATATTGTTTAATAAAAATATAATTATCGATCAATAACGGTAATTAGAACATAAATGATGATTCATTGAATCATAATTTATTGTCAATACGTTTACTAAATAACTTAGCCAATAACTTGATAATTAAAAATAGATAATTATATATAATAATAATTTTGTGATATCTGTTCTATTGTACTAAATATTATAATCATGATGATAAATAAAATATCTGACCTTCAAGTATGTGGTATAGCCACTGCACCAACCCACGAACGACATTGAGATGCCACCCTTATATTTCTAGTACATGCATTCCAGTTACACGGATACTCTAGAGCATGGGACGGGGGACACTATTAGTGCACGTGGATATCCGTTTCGCTGACCACTGTTATTGTAGGTATTTGTAGACAGATCACACATATTCAGTAGTGTACCGATATAATTAGTTTAAGCATATCTCACAATTAACACAGATCTTATTTCACGTGACACCATTTCTGTCTTCTTCACGCTTCACTGATGCATGGATACATCACGTCACGATATACTGTCAGTACATATAATCTTAGATACTTAATGCACAGTTACTTCATGATCTTACTCCACTGTTATATAGACTCACCGGTGTACCTGTATTGATTGTCTATGTATTCCTGTTGCATAGATCATGGGTTATATGCTTGCTGCATGCATATTCATGTATTCCCGTTACATGATTATTCCCTGTTACTGATATTGATATTCCCGTTCTGTATACATGAGCTGTTGATATGCGATGTGTGGAATCCCACATCTATTGTTCCCATTTCCTGTTATCCTATTTTATGCTATCAACTGAGCTCAGGTCCTGTTATCATGTTACATGTACCATACACTGTACTTGTTCTTGTTACGTTGTGTACTTTAAATGAAACATAATAAAGATAACTTGGGGATGGGGGAGACTTAACGGTTGATTAGATCTTATCGGGTGGATGTACTGGATCCATATTGTTAGTCCCGCTGCAGGGGACGGTAGTGCTGCCTACCGATTGTATAGCTCCATGAGCTCCTGTTACTTGATTCGTGCTCCCCTCTCAGCGGAGGGCCCTGGTCTCAGCAGCCAGGGGTCTGTTTAAAGCCGTGATCCCAGGTATGCACGGGATACACCTACCCGATAAGAGCTCCTCAACCATTTAGTTTCTAATTAACATAATAAAACAATATACACAATAGTGACATCGGGAACACTTGTTATTTGGTCACTCTCTCGTTTAGATAATGGTACCCGTATGCCATGTCCGGATGGGTTCGACTGGAGTGTGGGTTCCAGTATGAACTGCCAGTGGTATGGGACACTAGAAGAAATTGATTAAAATACCAGGTGGTACTGATTACTACTATTGTATAAATAACATGACTTGCCTGATACATGTATCATATTGTTTAGTTGTACTTGTTACTGTTCTTGATAATTTATCCGCTATTATATTACATGTATACTTTGTTACTTTACCTGGTATACGCTACACTTTCTGTGGTGGCATACTACTCATGTACATGTATACTCTGCACTGCATATATTCTGTTTTTTGTATACCTTGCAGACATCATTACTGTATATGCACAACACAGTATTATGGTTATATTGCCTATGCCCATCTGCATGTTCACTTCTATCACGTCACCACTATACACCATGATATATTGTATAAAACGAGAGACTACTGTAGATATGACCCAATGATAACAGGTTAGGTGGTGATAGTATTAAAAGATAACATTTTATGTTTCTACTGATTATTAAATTCCTATTATGGTATCAATGATAAATAAACATGTATTATATATTATTATCGTACTTGTATTACTATAGTACCTATTACTGCCTCCTTCATTTTATCACTCACTAGGTCGCTTTCTGACGACCCTGGGTTTGCGTGCCCAGGTTGGAGATCTGAGTTATCGTATTATCAGATAGTTCATTGGATTCGCGTAGGAGACTCCTCATCGAGACCCTTCATAGGTATCTTGTGATTTATTTCTGTAACCCCCCTGCTCCCTGGTGTACGTATCACAGTATTAGTACGTGATACGACGTATAATATCGATTTGACCTTTCTGGACATTAGATTAAGCCGATTTCAGTTTCAAAAATTATTTTCTAATATTTTAGATTTTTCAGGATTTTCTGAAATTTGTCTGGCTTATTTTGGAAAATCTCCGTAGTCGGTGTCGACCGATACCGATAATCGGCTTTACGATTTCTATTTCACAAACAGAGTATAATTTGAGAATCTGCCTTCACCATGTGCCTTAGAATCGTGTTATCTACGTTCGGGTATTTTTGGGGATTTTTCTGAATTTATTGAAAATCCGGCCAAACCGGTGTCGCCCAGTATCGGCGAGACACTCTGAGATTTTTAATTGGCTAACCGGATTGAATTTCTATAAACTGTCTTCATATTACGTCTCAGGATAATATTCTCTATTAATTTTTGGACACCGTTCGGAGCTAGTCGAATTTTGGACCAAATTAAATAATATTATTTTAATTATAAAAATTCTTTCCTTTTCTTTTCTTTCTCTTCCCACTTCTTCTCTTTTCCAGCGACTTCTTCCACCGCCATCTCTACCGCCTTCTCTCCCTCCCCTTAATTAAACCCCCTTCCTCTCTCAAATCTCTCTCTAAATCTCTCTCTCTCTCCTAAAACCCTCTCTCTCTCTCTTTTCTCTCCCTATTCCTCTCTCTCTCACTATCTCTCTCTTCCTCACCCTCTCTGTCACAGCCGGGGAGGCCAGACGGCCGCCGGCACTGGTGGCCAGCGTTCCGGCCAGGCGCGGCCGCGCCCCGGCCGCCGCCGCCGGCCGCAAGCCCGCACCCCCTTCTCCTTCTTCTTCTTCTTCTTCTTCCTCTTTCTTTTCTTTTCTTTTTCTTCCATGTTTTCCCCTATTCCTTTTCTCTCTCTCTCTCTCCCTCTCTCTCTCTCCAACCCCCCCTCTCTCACTTGGCCAAACCGCCGCCGGCGGCCAGAACCGCCGCCGGCGGCCAGCCTCGCAGCCGGCCAGCGGCGCTGGCCGGCCCAGGGCGCGCGCAGCAGCAGCCAAGGTGCTGCTGCTGCTGCTGCTAGTTGGGGTCGGGTTCGGGTATGAACCCGAACCCATTAACCCTTTTTGGGTTAACCAGGTTAACCCAATACCCATTAAAAACCCCCGTTAACCCATACCCATTTCATTTAAGTTATGGGTTTGGGTTGTGGATCTGGACCCAACCCATTAAGAGCCCAACCCACATCCGAAACCCATTACCGGTAATTTTATAGAAAACCCCTTGTACAATTCAGTATTTGCATTTATTATTTTTATTTACATATTAACCCTATTTGTTATGATTTAGTATTCGGGCAATATCGGGAGCATCCGGACTCCGATTTGGACGATTCTGGATCCGTTGCGATCGTGAGAAAGAGAGCTACAGTCTTATGGCCAGTTTGTGAGTGTTTTTATTTTATAAATTGTCTTTTTAGTCTATTAATTGAACTTGGTTGCTTTATTAAAATAAAACATGATTACCGATAAATCCTAATTGGTAAACAATATTAAACATTGTAATAAACACTGTACTGCTCGACAGATCTCTAGTATGTCATGTTCACGTCTCACTGGCATCCGGCCCACTATGTCACCATATATTTGGACACTATCATGTCATGTATCGTATCACAGTTACGTTACATGCATACGGCTCCACAGATACGCTATGACACGACACTGTCACGAGACATGCATGCTAGATACCGTTACTATAATTCACAGGACATGGTATTATATGATACACGGACTACCGTTATTACATGTACTGTTACATGGATTATGACCACTCATCTATGTTTCACTAGAACCCGGATAAGTACCGCATTTCATTGTATTATTATCATCATTACACGGATACTGTGGTTCATTGTACATGATATTAGACACTGACCACTGTTATTACATGACACGTCACACACTTATTTCGTATTCATGTCCCACCGATATATAGATGCACCACTTCACGAAATACCGTCATGTCATAGATTGTTATCATCGTTACAAGGATTCTCGGCATATCACTGTTACTCATGCATGCATGGTTTCTCCATTCTTATCATATGGATCCTTGTACCTATTGCATGTATGATTGTTCTAGGTTATCCCTGTTCATATTACATGTATGATTGTGTCGTGTTACCATATTCATGTTATATGATTGTTTCCTGTTACTGATACGGATATTCCCGTTACTGGACATGAGAGCTGTTGATATGCGATGTGTGGAACCCCACGTCTATTGTTCCCGTCATATTGTTCCCGTATTATATTGTTCATGTTTCCCGTTATATTGTTCCTGTTATATTGTTCCCGTTTCTCGTTATATTGTTCTATGCTATCAACAGAGCTCTGGTCCAGTTATCATGTTACCCGTATCATGTCCAGTAGTTGATGTTGTTACATTGTATACTTGACGTATTAGATCATAAGTTAACTTGGGTATAGGGAGACTTGACGGTTGATTAGATTTTATCGGGTGATGTACTGGATCCATATTGTTCTCCCACTGCAGGGGATGGTAGTGCTACCTACCAATTGCTCCATGAGCTCTTGTTACTTGATTATTGTTCCCCTCTTAGCGGAGGGCTCTGGTCTTAGCAGCCAGGGGTTTGATAAAGGCCGTGATCCCGGGTATGCACGGGATACACTTACCCGATAAGAACTCCTCGACCATGGGTTTCCAATTAACATAATAAAACAGTATACATAATAGTGACGTCAGGAACACTTGTTATTTGGTCACTCTCTCGTTTGGATAATGGTACCCGTAGGCCATGTCCGGATGGGTTCGACTGGAGTGCGGGCTCCAGTATGAACTGCCAGTAGTATGGGACACTGGAAGAGATTGATTAAAATATCAGGTGGTACTGATTGCTACTATTGTATAAATAACATGACTCGCCTGATACATGCTTACTACTTGTTACTGTTCCTTGCCTGATACATATTTCCTAATGTTTAGTTGTACTTGTTACTGTTCCTAATCATCTATTCGATATCATGTTCCATGGATACTTGTCCCTTTACCTGGTACATGTTATATTTTCTGTAGTAGCATGCTATTCATGCATATGTGCATATATTCTATTTTCTATATACCTTGTATACATCATTTCTGTCTATGCATCACACCGTATACTGGTTAGGTAACATATGCCCATCTGTATATTCACTGCTATCATATCACCCCTAGCATGTACAATCGTCACCACTAGATCACATTATACGATGACCCAATGATAACCGGTTAGGTAGTGATGGTATTAAAAGATAACATGCTTATATCTTTCATGTTTAGAGACTTCTGCTGCTACTTATATGCTTGTTATATGTTTAGGATATGGTATCACTATTACAACAGCATGTCTTATCTATTATTATTGTGCTTGTCTTATTATAGTATATATTACTGCCTCCTTCATTTTACCACTCACTAGGTCGCTTTCTGACGACCCTGGGTTTGCATGCCCAGATTGGAGATCCGCGTACCGCAGTAACCGAGAGTGCCTTGGAGTCACATAGGAGATTCCTCATCGAGACACTTCATAGGTATCTTTATGATTTATTGTTGTTATCTTATTTATCCCTACTTTTCCTATCTATTATGATCACTCACCTTTTTCTGCAGGTATTCTTGTACTTATTTCATGCTGGAACTCATGTATCTATGGTGGTTATGTACTGTATTGAGGCTTAACGTACGCGTGAGCGTGTTTTTCACCTCGCGTATGTACGTCGCCATAACGTCTCCGTATCCTTGGGAGCGGGGCGTTACAATTTCTGTTATCTTATATATCCCTGTTTTCATATCTATTATGATCACTAACCCCCTTTCTGCAGGTATTCTTGTACTGATTTCCTGCTGGAACTCTCATAAATATGGAGGTGATTTCCTGTACTGAGGCTTAGCGTACGTACGTGAGGGTTTTCCGCCCTGCGTATGTACGTCGTCATAACGTTCCCGTACCTGTGGGATCGGGGCGTTACACATTTCTCCTCACCTTACAAAAAATTTCATCCGGGAAATTTCAGTTCAGGTGGGAGATAATATTTATAGTCCTTGAGTCTGAATGTTTTGGGCCTACGATTCCTCTGCTGCGTTAATCTGATAACTATAATGAGCTCGGGGTTTAGAATTAATGTCGCGAGCAAAAGATAAAGAATTGGAATCTATAGGATGAAGAGAAAAAAAAGAAGGAAATCAGAATACGCTGGTGGAAAACTGAAAGTTCAATAATGAATTTTAAACGAAATGATATTCTTGTACTCGTCACTGAAATCCACAAGGTCAGGTACAGATGAGTTCTAATATGAACCTGATTGTACTGTTCGTAAGAGTCCGAGCATTGGCCTGTGTGGTTACCCACATCAGGTATGAACCTAGGCTCTGATACTACTCTGTAACACCCCGATCCGGAGGGTACGGGGACACTATGATGACGCACATATACAGGGCAAAAATACCCTCATGTACGTACGCTAAACGTCAATACAGAGAAATAAATATATTACACAACAATTCTAACGTTTAATAAGTACAAGAACACCTGCAAAAAGGGCCAGTGATCATAACAGATATGAAAACAGGAATAAATAAGATAACATAAACAGATAACAAAGATACCTATTAATTGAAAAATGTGACGGTCTCAAAATAATCTCGAAAAATATCTGGTACATCGATATCTCATATCTTCAACCTGAGCATGCAAGCAGAGGGTCGTCAAAAGTAACATAGTGAGTAGTAAAATGAAGAAAGTAGTAATATATACTATAAGAGTAGTACAATCACGATATTATATAATACATGTTTAATTACCAATAATACAATATACATATGATAGAAATCAGTATATATATAAAAATTATTTTAGCACTGTATCATTATCGATGACTGGCAAGTTAATGGCGTCACCTCTATGATATTATCAAATTCTATAAAATGAATATCTATTATTCTTATTGAAAAGACTTTGAAAAATATATATATATATATATATATATATATATATATATATATATATATATATATATATATATATATATATATATATATATATAAAATATATCCCTCATGTATTTATACATGATTTTTATGTATGTGTTAAATTTTTACAGGTGTATATATGATTTGTATTATTATTTTATGTGGGTTTTGACTTATATAATAGGATTAGGATTTCTATTGTTAGTAATAATTAATTTAAATAGTTATTAACATGTAATTGTTAGTGACTATTATTATTGTTAGTATTATTGTTATTATTGTTATCAATATTTAATTATTTTGTTTTGTTTGCATTGTCTATCTTTCCCTTGGCCCAATCATTTGAGCTCTAAATCAAGCCCATAACTCATTCACAACCCATTTACCTATACCCTGAATCCTATTCATTACCCGTTAAGCTAATGCCAACACAAATCCTTCATCCTATCAAATCTTAACTAACCAAATCTTATATCCTAACCAAATCCTAAATTCTCTCTACTAAAATCAAATCCTAACAAACCATATCTTATCCTAATATCCTTCAAATTCTAAACTATCTTCGTGATATTCTTTTACCTAGCACAGCCGCCTCTCTCTCTCACTCGGCAATCACCCCCGCACCCCCATCCAGCCCCGTCTCCTCCTGCACGGCCGGATTCACCCTCCACCAGGTCTCCCCTTCGCTTGCCCAGCCGTGCCTCTCTTCCTTGGCATGTCCCCTCCGCGAGTCCTCGCCAAGAGGACCTCTCGATCTCTTCCTTACTGTGCAACCCATCATCCATCACAACCCACGTCCAGCCATCGTCCACAGCACCAAGCTTCCCTGCCGCAGCCCTTGAGCCCACCAGCGCCCCCACAGCAGCGCAACAGTGACCGTGGCAGCTCCTCTCCCTCTGGCCGAGTGCGCAAGCACAGGCTTGTGCATCCTCTCCTTCCCTTCCTCTGCAGATCCACTTGGCCGAGCTCACCCGAAGCACACACAGCACACCCATGCCGGAGCTCCCTGCCTCCTTGGCCGGCCATCACCTCCCTTGGCCGCCCCCTCTATCTTCTCCGGCTGCAAGCCCCAACCACCTGCAGACCCGAGCTCAGGCCGAATTAACGCAGCGCCAACACCAGCTGCGCCCCCTTGTTGGCAACCCGCCCCCTCCGCCGGCGAGTCGCGACTACCTTGGTGGCTTTTCCGGAGTACACGGGTCATCTTCACGGTCTCCGATGAGTCATGGCTTCCCTCCGCGGCCTCCGCCGGCGAGCAACCGCTTTCCATGGCCGTGAGTCTCGCCTCTTGCGTGAGTCCACTCTCCCTCTTCCTCTCTGTATATTATAGATGTGTAGATATATTAAAATACATGCATGCTTTAATATATGAGTTTGTTAATGTAAAAGTGTGAAATTGTTTTTGTATTATGTACATGAATTATTATGTAGGTATAGGTGTAATTTTGGTTAGTGCGTGTGCATGGGTGATTAATTCACATGTGTTTTAAAGTACGTGGGATGTCTTTTTCCGGCTCTCCGTGAGTTGCCGTGGATCACCGCAGGCGAGAGCGAACGCGCCCGTGCCCCCATGATGTGAGTGTTTCTCTCTTTAATTATTGGGTGTTCATAAATTTGTTTATATGTGTGGTGTAATTTAATGTGTAGTGCAAATGTATTACATAATCATGTGTGTAGATTAATGCGCATGAATGTGAGTTGTCACCCCCTCCCTCTTTACAATTTTGAATGCATAGGAATATTATTGTGCATGTGTATTTAATTAAGTTGGAACCCTATGTTTATTATATGGGTGTTTGGGTTATTATTGTAGATATTACATGATGGAGCATGTGTATATTTAGATGGAATGTGGGGATGTGCGTAGGTGTTTTCCCAATAATAGGTATGCAGGTAGAGGTATTAGTCGACTTGCACTTTATATTAGTCGACTAATACACCTATTAGTCGACTTATCATAGCCCTATAGTCGACTAGGTTTCTATTTAGAATAGTTGTGCACTCTATGTTTGTCGACTGTAAGCTATATTAGTCGACTTACCTCTTCTATTAGTCGACTTGCATTTCCTATTAGTCGACTAGTACTCCTATACTAGTCGACTTATCGTAGCCTTAGTCGAATAATTGTTTGTTCTGGAAGTTGTGTAGCCTTTGTTGCTGACTATACTTTTACTAGTCGACTTGCCTTTCCTGTTAGTCGACTAGTACCCTTTTATAGTCGACTTATTCTATTTGCTAGTCGACTAACCCCTCCCCTAGTCGACTTGCTCCTACCCTTAGTCGACTAACTCTAGTTCTGACTGCTGTTCTTAGATCTTTTATGGATTGAGGACTCTACCCCTTGAGCTAGGATATTGGCTATAGATGGATAAATATGATTTTGAGGATTAGATATTGATTGAATTGACCTGACCTGATAGATCTTAGATACATGTATCTGATATGTTACTCGACTTTGGGACCTTATGTTTGACCTTGACAGAAGTAAGAGTGTGTGATGACTTTGATCAGACTGGAGTGTGGAGATCTGAATAGATGTGTCAGAACATTGTTATTTCAGTTATTGAGATGTGAATATATTGATGACTTGAGGATCAGAGTTGATTGTTATGGTGAGAGAACTGATCACTGATTTTTGAAATATTGAGACGGTGGTTTATTGTACCAGACTAATCGATATGGATTGATACTTGATGTTCATGATGACTATTGAAATTATGAGCTGGCAGATTCACTAGTACAGTACAAGTATGAGATCTTGGGACGGTTATATATAAGAGATTGTATATTGACTAGAGGTGTCTAGATTGTTACTGTATTATTTCATGTTACTGAAAGTTACTGGGACAAGATTGTTTGACCGTAACACCCTGTACAGTCCTATTGTTCATCGTATACACGGTTACTGTTACTGTTCACTGTTACTGATATTGTTCACCGTGTATACGATTACTGATTGACTGTTACTGTACTGTTATCGTTACTGTCACCGCATCGTCCCAGTGTTATAGGTAACATGAGATTGATTGTTTTTACTGAATTCAATAATAAAGTAATTGAACAACTTACACCGGCATTGGGGAAATTGATGGAGGAGACAGTGTCTGTATTTTGGGTGGACCTAGGATACATGTTGCGCCGCCGACTGAGGGTTCTACTGCAGGGTTCCTGGGGGATGACTGACATCCCATCTGTACTGTTATTGTTTTACCGTTCATACAGTGAGATTACTGTTACTGTTACTGAGTACCTAGCAGTACGGCCTGGTTCAGCGCCAGGAAACTGAGGTTGTAACGCCCCGATCACGTAGGTACGGGGACGTTATGGCGACGTACATACGCGAGGTGAAAACACGCTCACGCGTACGTTAAGCCTCAATACAGTACATACCCTCCATATAGACATGAGGTCCAGCATAAAAGCAGTACAAGAATACCTGCAGAAAGAGGTTAGCGATCATAACAGATATGAAAAATGGGAACAAATAAGATAATAGAAATAAATGACCAAGATACTTATGAATAGACCCGATGAGGAATCTCCTGTGTGACTCCACGGCCCTATCTGAAATACGATAACTCCGATCTCCAATCTGGGCACGCAAACCCAGGGTCGTCAGAAAGCGACCTAGTGAGTGGTAAAATAAAGGAGGCAGTAATATATACTATAGTACTACAAGCACGATACTAATATATAATGATGTGGTAATAGTGATACCATATAATAATCAGTAGAAATATATAAACATGAAAGCAGTAAAAATACATAAACATGTCATCTTTTAACACCATCACTACCTAGCCGGTTATCATCGGGTCATGTCTATAGTCATGTCCAGTTTAGAGAATAAATGGTGACGTGATAGAAGTGAACATGCAGGTGGGCATATGCAATATGAACATGCAGGTGGGCATATGCAATATAACTACAATATTGTGTTGTGCATATGCAGTAAGGATGTCTGCAAGGTATACATAAAACAGAATAGAATAGATGTACTGCAGAACATGCGTAGTATGCCATCACAACCAGTGTAACATATACCAGGTAATGTAACAAAGTATACATGTGCATGAGTAGTAGGGCACTAAAGAAAATGTAACAGGAAACAGGAACAATAGCAATGTATACATGTCGCATGATAGCAATGATCAGGAACAGTAACAAGTACAACTAAACATGTAGCAGGCAGGTCATGTCAAAATCATGTCATTTATATAATAGTAGCGATCAGTACCACCTGGTATTTTAATCAATCTCTTCCAGTGTCCCATACCACTGACAGTTCATACTGGAGCCCGCACTCCAGTCGAACCCATCCGGACATGACCTACGGGTACCATTATCCAAACGAGAGAGTGACCAAATAACAAGTGTTCCCGACGTCACTATTGTGTATATTGTTTTATTATGTTAATTGGAAACCCATGGTCGAGGAGTTCTTATCGGGTAGGTGTATCCCGTGCATACCCGGGATCACGGCCTTAAACGGACCCCTGGCTGCTAAGACCAGGGCCCTCCGCTAAGAGGGGAGCACGAATCAAGTAACGGGAGCTCATGGAGCTAGTGGTAGGTAGCACTACCGTCCCCTGCAGTGGGACTAACAATATGGATCCAGTACATCACCCGATAAGATCTAATCAACCGTCAAGTCTCCCCCATACCCAAGTTATCATTATCTGATATGTCAAGTATACAATGTGACAAGAACAAATAACAGTACATGATACGGATAACATGATAACTGGACCAGAGCTCTGTTGATAGCGTAGAACAATATAACGGGAATCGGGAACAATATAACGGGACTCATATAACGGGAAACGGGAACAGTAGATGTGGAATTCCACATATCGCATATCAACAGCTCTCATGTCCAGTAACGGGAATATCCATATCAGTAACAGGAAACAATCATATAACATGACTACGGTACCATGGACAATAATACATATGATATGTACAGTGATGACAAGAAGATAGAAATAGTACATGCATGCACACTCGTGCGGTGAGCATATGTAACAGTGATGTAACGATGAGAACAAGTATATGAACACAAGTATATGACATGTGGTACTCCGTACAGTGATATATTCGTGTACCAGTCGAACATATATGTGTTGTAATAATGTGTGTCATATCTCTGTGATAGAACATGTACTAACAGTGATCAGTGTATGAGGTGATACCATGTCCAGTCATCTTACAGTGTCTGAGTAATGATGATACCAGTGCATGAAATAATAATGTCCAGCAGTTCTATTGAGTGACAGGGTAAAGTCGTCGAGCACCATTGACCAGTATACACGTGACAATAGTTATCCAACTGTGATACAATACATGAAAATAATAGTGTCCAAACCTATGATGAACTAGTGGTCCGAGTGTCAGTGGCTGTCATGTGTGATGACTGTGTCCGGGTTGTCTCTGCCAGTATTTATTGGTATTATAATTACCTCCTTATCTTTATTCTAAATCGGGAAATACCTAAAAATATTCTAGGTTATTCTTATCACAATGCATGTCTAATCATTACCAGTTAATAATTAATCGTTACCGTATTTTATCCCTAATCATGATTTGTCACAGAAAGCAATCAATTCCTATCCCTAAACATGATAAAAGATAATTTAATAAAATAAAAACACTCACAAACTGGCCACGGGGAGGTAGCTCTCTTTCCCATGATCGCAACGGATCCAGAATCGTCCCAATCGGAGTCCGGATGCTCCCGATATCGCCCGAATACGAAATC
The DNA here is from genome assembly GCA_038442645.1 of Agave tequilana. Taxonomy (NCBI): domain Eukaryota; kingdom Viridiplantae; phylum Streptophyta; class Magnoliopsida; order Asparagales; family Asparagaceae; genus Agave; species Agave tequilana. The sequence goes on along the minus strand of JAVJIF010019094.1, from coordinate 73,863 downwards.
AGAACAAATAGGGTTAAATATGTAAATAATAATATTTAAAATGCAAATACTGAAAAGTGACAGGGGGTTTTCTGTCAATTACCTGTAATGGGTTCTGGAGCGGGTTAACGGGCCGGGTTTGGATCCGATAACCCGAACCCATAACTTAAAGTATTGGGTACGGGCTAATGGGTTATTGGGTTGGATTGGGGTTTATTTGGGTTAATGGGTTTGGGTTAAAAACCCAAACCCAAACACAATATTAACAGCAGCAGCAACAGCTTCTTGCTGCTGCTACTGTGCGTCAGCGTGACCGGCGGCCAGCTGCGCTGGCCGGCGGCGTCAGCCGGCCTGCCGGCGGCGGCTCCGGCCCCAAGGGGGCGTGAGAGAGAGAGTGTGTGAAAGAGAGGGTGAGAGGGGGGTGTGTGAGAGAGGAGGGAGAGGGAGACTTACAGCACAGCAAAAGAAGAAGAAAGAGAAGAAGGGGAGAAAGAAAATAGGAGAAGAAGAGGGGTTGGCCTGGGGTTGCGGCGGCGGCGGCGGCCGTGGTGGCGGCGGCCGGCGGCGGCGACACCGGCCGCACGCCGGGCTGGGGGCGCGATGACCGGAGGGGAGGCGGTTGCGCTGGAGGTTTGTGTGAGAGTGAGAAAGAGAGAGTTAGAGAGAGAGAGAGAGGTTAGAGAGAGAGAGTTAAGGAAGAGAGAGGGGGATTAGAGATTTTAAAAGGGTAGTGAAGAGAGAGAGGTCGGTTGTCTACAGGAAGGCGGTGGGGGATTTCTCTGGAAGAAGGAAGAAGGAAAGAAAAGAAAAGAAAAGAAGATTTAAAAATTAATATTTTATTATTATTAAAGCGGGCCGATATTTGACCGGCTCCGAACGGTGCCCAAAAATTACAAAAAATAGAGAATATTACGCTGAGATGTAATATGAAAACGGTTTGAAGAAATTCGATCCGGTTTGCAAATTAAAAATCCCGGAGTGCCTCGCCGATACCAGCGACACCGGTTTGGCCGGATTTTCAATAAATTCAGAAAAATCCCCAAAAATACCCCAACGTAGAGAACACGATTCTAAGATACACAGTGAAAGCAAATTCTCAAAATCTAACTCCGTTTGTGAGATAAAAATCGGAAGGCCGGTAATCGGTATCGGTCGACGCCGACTACGGAGATTTTCCAAAATAATCCAGAAAAATTCCAGAAAATCCTGAAAAATCTAAATATTAGAAAATAATTTTTGAAATTGAAATCGGCTCAATCGGACTACCACGGAGGTCAAATCAATTTTGTACGTCGTATCGCGTACCAATACGGTGATACGTACACCGGGGATCAGGGGGTTACAAAGGTCATGGTCCCGGGTATGTACGGGACCCACCTAAAGTATGGACAAAGTCTCTTCTATTAATTTCAATAACTTAGGACCCTAATTGACACGTGTAGTAGGCGTAGTATGGGATGTATCTATTACAGGTGGCAATTGGTGTTCGCTAACATAATAAATGATAATGAACTGTAAATGTGTTGTGACTGACCGTGATCACCTGATTGTACATATATATCACTATGATAGACATATGAGTGTAAGCATGACCAGATTTATATATACTAGATTAGTGATATTGCTAGGTTACACATTATGACATCAGTTGTTTGTTTACAGTTATTTTACTTGTCTTTTATATGCACGCTTATTCATGTTATTGTTATTCAGTTGTTCGTTTATCATGTTACTTAGTTATCTTATGTCTGCAGTTATTCTTGTTATTATGTTATGCATATTGCTTATATGCACGAGTTCTCTTTACACACACTCACCAGGTCGCTTTTTGACGACGCTAGATTTGCACGTCCAGATATTGGACGCTTGTTTCTTTGTGCAGGTGTTCGATGAGACTGTACGCTTCGCGAGGAGTTGGACTCTCTCCCTTTTGATTCTGGTATTCTGGTATTCTTGCATTTATTTATTTTTATTATTATTCTTTGATTCTTGTATATCACACTTAGCTTCTATTTCATTCCTTATTTCATCTGGGATCATGTGTAGTCATTATATGTATTATTGCAGTGGTCGTTAATATTATGATTTGGATTTATAGCTTGTTCAGGTTAGTTTAGGCTTAGCGTGTATACGTGGGGTATTTTCCTCGCATATACGTCACCGACTCTCGTCGCGTCTCCGCTCCAGCGCATTTTGGGAAGCGGGGCGTGATAATATATATCACCTAACTATTTAACATTGTGCTATTATAATCAAATGAGTTACACCATTTATATATTATTATCAATATACGTGATATGATAGAGTATTCAGGGTTTCTAATTACATCAGTGTGCGTAAGTAACACGTAGTAAGTTTAATTACTTTATATTTCTCATTTAATCTAAGAATAGCAGTAGCATAATGGTGTCGTGATGAATATAAGCATATAGATATGAAGTGTGCAGAATAACCATTCAGCTGTGTTGTGATTAAGAGTACCAATGTCTGTAAGGTATACATGAAACAGAATAAATGAAATACAGAGTATACGTATACGTGAATAGTGTGTTACCACATGAAGTGTAGCAAGTATCAAAAAGTGTAACAAAATATACTGGTGGCGTGATAATGGATAGAATATCAGAAATGATAACAAGTACAGCAGAACAGTAACATACATGTATCAGGTAAGTCATGTTTATACAATAATAACAATCAGTACCACATGGTACTTTAATCAATCTCTTCTAGTGTCGCATACCACTGGCAGTTCATATCGGAGCCCGCACTCTGGCCGAACCCATCCGAACATGGCATACGGGTACCATGATTCAAACGAGAGAGTGACCAAATAACTAGTGTTTCTGTCATTATCATTGTTTCTACAATTTTATTATGTTAATTGAAAATCCAATAATTAAAGAGCTCTAATCAGGTGGGTGTACCGTGCATCTCTGGGATCACGGCCTTAAACAGACCCCTGACTACTGAGACCAGTGCCAGCCCGCTAAGGCTGTAACAAGTAACGGGAAACGAAAAATGGGAGATCATCGAGCTATAACTGACAGTAGCCAGCACTACCCGTTCCCCTGCAGTGGGATAAACAATGGATCCAGACATCCACCCGACAAGATCTAGTCAACTGTCAAGTCTCCACCATCGCCGTGTTATAATTATTATATTTAAACTACACAATGTTCGAAAACAATATCAGTGCATGATACATGTAAAAAGATAACTGGACATGAGCTATGTTGATAGTATTAAACAGGATAACGGGAAACAAGAGTTGTAGAACTTTAGAGGTGGCCCCATCACATATCTGGCATCAAAAGCTAACATGTCCAGTAACATATTGAAAGTACACCTAGAGGGAGGTGAATAGGTGTAAGGATAATCTAATGACAAATGATGCGAAATTAAAACTAAATGCAACACGCTTAGTGTAATCAAAGAGTGTAGCCGAATTTCCGGTGAAGGGCTCTGGACTATCTCCTCTAAATAAGAGTTGAGGTGCTATGTAAAGCTCTCTTGGTTCAACACAAGTGAGGCACACAAACAAACCAAGCATATATGAATGATATGATAATATGAATCAATGCAAGGTAAATAAGAGAAAGTTAGAGATAGTGAATTAAACGCAAACACAAAGATATGTTTCGAGGTTCGAGCACCCAACTCTACGTCCCCACCTTCACATAGAAGGATTTCTACTATAGCGTCTACATTGGACTTCCCACACAGGGAATCTCCACTGAGGATTTGGGTAATACAAACCGGAAGTACACAACTCCTCTCTCAACCAAAACAACCTCTACACAAAAGACAAGGCACATCACAAATCATTTCTACACTTAGAGGGATAGACACTTAGCCAAACAACTATCAACCTCACACTTGAGGGATAACGCACAAAGCCACAACACCACAATCATCTCGATACAAACACAAACTCCACTATCACCTCTCACTAGAGGATAACAATACAATCACCTCTCACTAGAGGGATATCACAAAGTATGGAAGGCTTTACAATTCTTGGTGGTATCAACAACCACAAATCAATTTTTCCCACCAATATAGATCCTAATAGTTAGGATAGATAAATAAGCTCAAATGTGAGAAAATAAAGAGTTTGAAAATCAAAATCACAAAGAAAATACTTGAAAAAACTTCAAGGATATAATGGAAATGAAGAACAAAAATAAATCCCAAAGACTTCTCTTTTTCATTGATTTTTCTAACTCTATAAAACAAATAAAGATTGATCTTTTAAACCCAAAAACTCTTTTAAAAGTTGTAGCTAAAATACTTAAGAAGATGAAGATTTTTACTCTTGAAATTGTTATATAAAATCACCTCAAATGTGGGTATTTATAGCCCCAAATAATTCTACCCGTTGGCAGCAGGAAAGGGCAGAAATGCCCTTCCGGTCGACCGCCCAGTCGACCGGCACAATGATCATTATGACCGTTGTGCCATCGGTCGACCGCCCGGTTGACCGGGACTGGATACAGAGAGCAGCAGCTCTCTGCCGGTTGACCGGCCAGTCGACCGGGGCCATTATCGCCCGATTGACCGGCCCACCAGCCTATGGCTGCGTGCACGTCGGTCGACCGGACCGATCGACTGATTTCTGCCTCGGTCGACGGTAGACAGCCAGGTCCAACTTTATAGGGATATAAAACTTGCCTTTTTGCCTTTTAAAAAATCTCATAAAATACGCATAAATTTCACAAAAGTATGTTCTTATTATATCTTTGAAATAAAAATATGTGTGAGAAAAATTTAACACATAATTATAAACAATTTGAACCATTTTTGTGTTCTTGAAATTTTACCTTAAATCAAAATCCGTATTTTTCAAAACTTGAATTTTTGAAATGGAAAACCGTTTTCTCCAAAACTCATGTAAGTACAAAAACATGATATTGAAACAACTTTGAAGCATATTGTATATAGATAAAATCCAATATGCATGAAAGATATTATATCTATGTTTTTGACATTAAATACAAAATAAGTTTTGTTTAAATACAAAACTCTAAACACATGAATAGGCTTTTCAAAATAATTTTTTCTAAGTATATGAAGCATGGATATATATAGATCAAATCTAATATACATTAAAACTTATAAACTTGTTTTGATTCTATCTATTCATGAAAACTATATATTTGAACTAGAAATCCAAAACCGGTTAAACCGAAAACAAAACATGAAACTTTAAACTTGTGTGTATTATGAACTTGAGCATATCAACACTATGTAATCTTTAATACAAGATCTAAATCATAAACTAAACAAATCGAGGTCTTCTTGTAGAACTCCGTCCCCAAGTCGACTTGATCCAAACACGATCCAACGAGCTTGACTCCAACCGAGTGCTAGATGCGATCTTGACGCGCGAGCTCTTGAATCACCATGTGAAAGCTCCAAAACACCTTTGTTGAAGCTAATCACCTACTAATATCTTGATCAAATATCTGAAACTAAATATCACAAGATTATTAGTAAACAATGACTACACGAGTTAATCATCATCAAAACTAGAGTGAAGGGCCTCTGGGCTAACATATATATATATATATATATATATATATATATATATATATATATATATATATATATATATATATATATATATATATATATATATCAATATCAGTAACAGGATACAATTTTGTAACGGGATACGAGAATCTCCATGTAGCACTAATCAATGTAACATGCAGCAATAGAAATACAAAGACAATCATCTCACGCATACAGATGAGTCTATGTAATAGTGTGATATGATTATAATAATAATATCAGTGCAATACAAGATCCGTGTCATGTGTCCACAAGTTTATGCAATAATAGTATTCAGTAAAACATGTATCCACGTGCGATAACAGTGTCTTGTGTACCGTGACCTGGAGTATCCATGTATTATTGGTACTATACGTGTCAGAACAGTGATAGTGCAACAGTTTTACAGTACATGAAATGATAGTGTCCTAAGTACAAGAGTGTTGTAATGATGATACTAGCACCTAAAATAAGAACGTTGAGTATCCATGTATCAGTGGTTCATGAACATGATATAATTGTCTTATGTGTATCAGTATCTATGTAATGATGATACATGTACATGGAACAATAGTATCTAGTGTAACAAATATTTACATGAAATACAATGTCCAGTGTATCGGTGGGCCGGTAATGGTGACAGTGTCTAAATGATATATATAGCATGAACAGGTATTCAAATATTTAGATATCGGTAGTTGTTCATTAGTATTAATCTTATCCATAAAGAAATGATCTACAAGTCTATATTTTTAAACTCTTCACAACCTTTTTACTAATGATTAAAGTATTTATTAATCTAAAATTCTCTAATCCATCGTTTCATATCTACTTGGTACTTAAATGGCTCATTTATTTTTATATTAATTCAGGAAACACCTTATGGTTTAAGAACAATCATGCAGATTATAATTGTAGTGATTTTCTGTTAATCACAACTTATTTAATAATCTTTACAGTATTTTACCAATAATCATGATTTACCAAGTAAAGCACCCAAGCCATGTAATTAAACGTGATAAAAATATAAATTTTAAAAGAAAATACTCATATAGATGTCATGGGAGTGTAACTCTCTTTCTCACGATCACAACGGTTTCAGAATCGTCCAAATCGGACACCGGATGCTCCAGATATCGCCCGAACGTTAGAAACCACATAAAAAGGTTAAATATGTAATTAATAAGTATAAAAATGCAAAAAAATATAATTTACTATGGGCTTTTATGAATTTTTACCTTATTAGGTTTAAGAACGGTTTGGGCTCTCAATGGGTCAGGTTTGGGTGGACCCAATACCCAAACCAATAACTTAAGTGTAATGGGTATTGGTCTAATGGGTTTAGGTTATTGGTTTGGAGTGATAATGGCTTTAGGTTTGGGTTTAAGTATCTGGATTTGGATCCAAATTGAAGGGGGAGAGAGAAAGAAAGAGAGAGAAAGAACAGTTGAAAGAGAGGGGGAAGGGGCTGGCGGCCGCCAGCCCACCTCGTCGACGCCTCCCCGCCGGCGACGGGTCTGCCCTGCGCGTGACAATTCTCAGGGGAGAGAGAGGAATAGAGAGATGAGGGGAAAGGGGAGAGAGAGATCTTTAAAGGAGAAGGAGGAGAAGAAGAAGAAGAGGAGGACGTGGCACTGAGCTTGGGGGAGGCACACCGGCCTGCCGGCGACGACCAGGGCCGCCGCCGGCGGTCTGCGCCCCTTCCATGGGACAAACAGAAAGTGAGGGAGAGATGAGAGAGAGAGAGAGGGTTGAAGAGAGGGGGGTTAAGAGAATGGGAAAGGCGGCGGAAAATCTCGGGGAGGAAGAAAGAAGAAAAAGAAAAGAAGATTAGTTAAAAATAATTAATTAATTAATATTATTTTAATGAGGCAAAATTTGACTAGTTCAGAATAATTCCCAAAAATTTTGTAAAATATAGAATATTATCCTGAGGAACAAATGTTACATTCGATTGTAGAAGTTCGTTCTGGTTTGCAAATTAAAAAATCCTAGAGCGTATCGCCAATACTTTGCGACACAAGCTTGGCCGGATTTTTGATAAATTCAGAAAAATTCTCAAAAATACCCTAACGTAGAAAATACGGTTCTAAGATACCACGTGAAAACAGATTCTAGAAACTCAATTTTGTTTGTAAATTAAAAATCATATATTTGATTGTCGGTATCCGTTGACACCAACTTCGGATATTTGCCAAAATAATCCAGAAAATTTTGAAAAAATTTTGAAAAAATTTAAAATATTAGAGAATAATATATCTATAACTGAAATCATCTCAATTTGAATACCGGAAAGGTTAAATCAACTTTGTACACCGTATCTAGAACTGATACTGTGATACGTACATCAAGAATCGGGGAGTTATAATTAGATTTCAAACGTAACTAAAAGACTTGGTCTCTTCTTTCACTTTTTTATGCTTATCAGTCCTCAAGACAAACTTCACATGAAATTTTCCTTTTTTAATAAACTTGTGATGGATAGAAACTGATTTACCGTGGATCTAACCCACCATAAGCGATTTGAGATGCTCTTTGAGCGATACCTGTCAGAACACACATGAGAAAAGACACATTCATGTTAGAAGCACTGGTGTGGTGCCGACCTAAGACCTTTAAACATAAGAATCAGTAGGTGAAATTGTAAGAAGGACCGGAAGAGAGAAACTGTGGGGGTTTATTATGAAAGAAAACTGACCATGATGTTATATTTGGCTTGTTGCACGAAATTAGGGGCACGCTAGACCTAGCTTGTCAAGCATAAGGGAAGCTTTATGGGAGAAAAGAGGAAAGATCAGGTTATCGAAATGGGAGGGCTTGATGCTGGTGAATCCCAACTTGCTATGGTTCATCTATTAAGCTCCTTCTAGCATTAGCAATCTATTACCTTAAGGATTTTGGCGTGGAAAGGATAATATATTTGCGTGCTTCCTTTCGGCCTCTCTAGCAACGCTGAAATGGCATTATCAGCAAACACACTTCTTCAGCTAGAGGTAATCTTTAAGGTTTGTCGAATACTGTGGTGTAACTTTATTCAGTTGTAGTCTTTAAATAATTTAAATTATATATCTCGAAAGAAATATTCTGGTTTTTCTTGAAACAAATGCTAGTACTGTAGAGTGTTTGTTCGTTGTTTTCTGAAACTTTTTTCATTGGTCTCCGTCACTTGTTTGGGCCTGTTTGTTTCACTGTACAAATCCGTAAGTTATAAGTGGCAACTGCGAGTTACTGACTTACGGTGCTTGTTTGAACCGTAAATCATAAAATATACTTGCATCTCACTTATGATCCACTTGCAACATAAATAGTTAATTTTGTGATCACGTAAATCTCACTTGCAATACAAACAATTAGTTTTTTGGTCATGTAAATCTGTCCAGACAATTAATTGTGACTAAATTAAAGTTTTTTTGTTAGATTAATTTTTTTAAATTATCAAAGTTTTCAATTATTGGACTAAATATAATTATTAGTTTAAAATTTTATTAATAAATTAATAAATTTTAATATTAATTTTTATTACTAAATTGATATTTTTTATTACTATATTAATATAATGTAGTCCACTTAATTTTAATTCTTACTTTATTTATAGATTAGTAATATGTAATATAAATTTAATAGGTTTTGATTATTAGATTAAAATTTTAATTATTTAATATTCAATTATTAATATTTTTAATTTTGATTTTATTACTTAACATAATATATTTTTAATTATTTAATATTCTTAATATTTACTATTTTATTATTTATTGGTATTTTTAAATATTTTTAAATCACCAACAACTATTTTTATGATTAATTTTTCGCTTTCGGCTTATACATTGCGACAACCAACATCGTAAAATACAATACACTTTTCACTTATAATTTTACATTATCAATCAAATACCGTAAATTTACTTGCATATAACACAATTACAACTGCAAAAGAATTTATCACTTATAACTTATGACTTGCGGCCACTTACGACAACCAAACAAGCATGAAAAGTAAAGGACAAAATTGTCCTCTCTATATCGTTAGTCATTGTCATGATATTTTCAGTCATAACTCTTGTAATTTGTTTCTCCACATGAATTTCAATAAAAAATGGAATTTCTTTTGCTTTCTTTTCACAGTTTCCTTCTTTCCTTGTCATTTCACTTAATAATGTAATAATAGAAAGTAGGGTTGAACTTTGTCCTGGTGGGTAAACATGTTTTAGCAGTACAAGCATGATATATATTGTGGATACTAATGGAAAGAAGCAGCTACATTATTGGGGAGAAAGTACTGACTTGTGGGTTATATAGATGTGGATACCAAGTCTATTGGGAAAGAGGAAGAATTAAAAGATGAATCTTTGAGCCGAATTAAGCCGAGATTTGTTGACAGAATCACCGGATAATGGTTGGAGTGTGTTCTTCTTTTGACTAGGGATGAACATGATATATTTACATGTTTAATTCTGTTTTTAAATGAATGAGATATTCAAGTCTAAAGTTTACCTAATTCAAAAGCTAAAAGACACTAAAAACAGGTAAAAACATTTAGTCCCACATTGAAGATGAGATGGACAATTGAAGTGTATAAATAGAGAAAAACGAGAACAAAGGGTGTTGCCCTTTGAGTACTTGGAGTTTTCACGCGTGATTGGGAAAACCATGCCCCCGCGCGCGCTCCGCCGCTACTTGCCTGGCGGGGAGCGAGCCTGGGCCTGGGTGTGGGTGTAACGGTTCAGACAGGAACCGTCGCAACAGATTCTTAAATAGAATTGTTGTCTGAATCAAAGAAGACATCAATTATTCTCTCCCTTCTTTCTCTCCAGTGGTCATTGAAATCCTGTGAAGGTACTGATTAACTATGCTTCGACCGCCGCCCGCTACGGGGCCGGGCCTGGGCCTATGTGTGGGTGCAACACGACCCGGTTCTTTTTGAACCCGGGCCACACGGGTTTGGTGCTACAGCGGGTCTCGACTCGACCGAAAGAACCGGGTCACAGGGGGTTGGTGCTACATCAGGTCTCGACCCGACCGAAAGAACCGGGTCACACGGGTTTGGTGCTACAGTGGGTCTCGACCCGACCCACTCCGCTACCCTCGCTCTGCGCTGCAACAGTTACTTTCCCTTCTTTCTCTCCAGCGGGCATTGAAATCCTGTGAAGGTACTGATTAACTACGTTTCGACTGCCGCCCGCTCGGCGCCAGGGTACGGGGCCCGGGCCTGGGCTTGGGTGTGGGTGAAACAAGACCCGGTTCTTTTTGAACCCGCCACACGGGTTTGGTGCTACAGCGGGTCTCGACTCGACCCAAAGAACCAGATCACACGGGGTTGGTGCTATAGCGGGTCTCAACCCAACCCAAAGAACGGGCCGCACGGGTTTGGTGCTACAGTGGGTCTCGACCCGACCGTCTCCGCTACCCTCGCGCTGCGCTGCAGCGGTTTCTCTCCCTTCTTTCTCTCCAGTGGACATTTAAATCCTTTGAAGGTACTGATTAACTGATTAACTATGCTTCGATCGCCGCCGGGCATGGGCCTGGGCACGGGCCTTGGCTTGGGTGTGGGTGCAACACGACCCGTTCTTTTTGAACCCGGGCCACACGGGTTTGGTGCTACAACGGGTCTCGACCCGACCCAAAGAACCAAGTCACATGGGGTGGTGCTACAGCGGGTCTCGACCCAACCCAAAGAACCAGGGCACACGGGTTTGATGCTACAGTGGGTCTCGACCCGACCCGCTCCACTACCCTCGCGCTGCGCTGCAATGGTTGGAAGAAACCGCTACAGGGAGCAGTTGCCACGGTTCAGACAGGAACCGTCGCAACTGTCCCTAGACGGTTCTGCCCTCTAACGGGTTCCCAGGAGTGCTATAAATAGCGCTCCTCTCCGTGGATTAAAACACAGAAAAAGCAAAACCATCTTTTCCTCCTCCTTACAGAATTCAGAACTGAGAATCAGTTTGAAATATAGATTTTTGTAAGAAAAATTTAAAGAGATTTGTTCTGAAAGAAGACTTAGAAAATTCAACAGATTCTTAAATAGAATTGTTGTTTGAATCTCTGTCTTCCTAAGACATTAATTCTTCTCTCCCTCCTTTCTCTCCAGTAAATAATCCTCCAGAGTTAAGGTAAAAATTCTCTCTGAAATTTGTCTTCGTCCTGCTACATTAAAACATGTGAAGGTACTAATTAATTACGGTTCGACCGTACAACGATTTGGTAGTGCTATCTAAATACCGTGAAGAAGTTTTGTATCTTGGGAGACCAGCGTCCATTAACCGTTAGCACCAAAGCGGGGACGTAAGTGTCTTAAGGAGATTTGCTACATGCGTACCTCACTCCAATTATTGTATGAGTGAAATAATATTCTTTATACAAGGGTTATACTGACATATTTATGCTTATAAATATGACCGTATATTGAGACTGACTAATAATAGTTAAATTAGTGTTTAACCAAGAAAGATAATTGAAAGTTAATTCTATAATTAAGGAATGTTTTACTGAACGAAAAACCTCCCACCTGATATTTACCGACCTGGTCTAGATTGGTGACATTGATTGATTAGTTATCAATCGATTCCTGCTCCTAACAAAGTGATGTGTATGACGCACATTTCACTGATAGAGAAGACGTTATGCTTCAGATTCAGTAGCTGTAGAATTTTATTTCTAAGTTTTTTTTTAGTTTATTTATTTATTTATTTTTTTTAACAAATTTTATGACAGACGGAAAATTTTAGTTTCTAAAATTTAAAATTATAATTCTATTTTGATTATGAGTTTAATTTGAAATAGAATAACATATGAATCTCATTCTCGACTTGTTTAAAAGTTTCTGGAGTTGCTGCGGACAATGTTCCAGATATTTACCCTTTCACCATCGAGCTTTTTTAACAGCCTGCACCCGACCAACGTCTCCAACCCGGCCCGTTAAGTCTCAGAGGGATACACTCTCTCTCTGTCTTCTCCAATTTCGTTGCCCAAAAAGAGCTGGAAAAAAAACCCTAAAAGCTTTCTACTCTTTTTACTTCCTGATTATTTGCAGGTATTTTCCTGTCTCCTACTAATTATTTTTCCTCCTGCTTGATGCGATGCCTTCAATTTTTGAAGCCTTTGATTTTATTTTCATATTATTTTCTTGATATTTATGTTGAATGAGTCGAATTCCTCTGCTGGAGTTGGAGAGTTTAATTTTGATACCAGCACCTTTAGTTTGGATCTTTACGGCAAAATTTCTTCTCAATCTCAGATACATATCAGTGGGAGAGTAGATTTTTGACTGTGTATAAATTGGATGCATTTTTTTAAATAATTTTTTTTGACAGTAAAGGATTTTGGAACTTTCTGAAGTTCTGATTAAATTTTATAGTTTGATGATTTCTTCACTTTTTTTTATGCGGGCAGGTTAAATTAAGTGATAATGGCTGGGAGAGGTCAGATCCCTACCAAAAGTTCAGCCCTTATCGCTATGATTGCTGATGAGGTACTCATGACCCCCCTTCTGGAGTTATTTTGTTGATTGTTCTAGAGTTTCATTATCAGTATAATTTTCTCATGTCTTAATCAGTACAAACTTAAAGAAAGCCCCATCCCTGCTCTAGGCAAACTCAAAATGAAATTGTTGAAAGGTTTATAAGAGATCTGTATAAAGTTCAAGAACTAAAAGAATATACTTATCTGAACTTCAGTAATTATAAGCAAGCCCTTCTACTACCACTCATCATTCTCCAGGTTGCAGCTAACATTACATGCCATATTGCATGCTATTTATGTCCTTTGGAATCTTTATGTTAACTTTGGTTTAGAAAAGAACTAAAGAATTTACATGATATGCCTTGTTGTTTTGGCAAAGCAACATACATAATAGCATAACTGTTTTTGATATTTTTGCCTATGTATTTTTATGCAAACATTAAAAACAAAATTTTCTGACAGACTGTCTATTTTTTCTTTTAGGACACTGTGACTGGATTTTTGTTGGCGGGAGTTGGCAATGTAGATTTGCGGCGTAAAATGAATTACCTCATCGTGGACTCAAGTAAATCCGAGCTCATTATTAGCACTATACTCTTTTGTTGCTATCATTGTCAAATATCATATTATTGATGGAAAGTGTACCTCCATTCCATTTTTAGTAATATAAGGTTTGAAACTCATGTAGGTTTTATAATATGAAGCAGTGATGTTTACTGTGGAGAATTTACATCTAGATATTTGAAAGTTGAAACTAGATATCAATTGCTAGCTTAGTATGAGTATGACTACAGAGAACACCTCGATTTCTATGAGGTTAAAGTTATAGCCAAAATGACACTGTGCATCTGCAAAGTAACTGAGGACAAGGTGACATCCAAAACTAGATCCCGTTTATTTTATTTCTGAAGGATGTGGATACTTTCTTTTTCTTGAGTCCGTGCATATAAGAAGCATGGTGACTCCCTCCAACTTCAGTAAGAACAGAATCACAGATATCTTCTGTAAGTCAAATATCTAGGGAAGTTGGACGAAAGAACGTATTTCTTAAAACCAAAAATGTTCTAATTATTTGCAGACTGAAGATAAGTCTTAAATTGCTGCTGCTGCTGCTGCAAAAAAAGTAATATGACCAAGAATCATTGAATAAATTTACTCATTACTAGTACAAGGAAGGCTATAACTTGCACAGACATACAAAGCAACACGATGCTTTGAATTCAGGACAACACGTGGAAACGTATCCCATGGTTACTCAGAAGTCAGAACTATAGGGCGGTTCCCAACCCCATGTGAGACTGGTCCAGACTTTGCTTTTGGGACTCAAAAATGAGGATGCTAAGGCATTTGATGGATGAAGTGCCGAGTAGATATGACCTACTAGATTGAGGTAGACAACTATGGTTTTTAACAGATGTATTTTCTGCAGTTATAATTTCTGTACCTTGTAGTTTTTGGTCGAGTGATTTAGATTCTAAGTCCAGGGTGTAGCAAGGCTATGTAAACATATGTTTGAGCTTATTACTTAGATTTAGAAACCACCACAGATGTGGGATCAATAAGCTCGGGCTAAGTCCTAATTTAGGTAGAGGATCAGTCTCATTGTAATCTAATGGTAGACAAATGTTGAATAAGTGATGGAAGGAGCCAATTAGCGTTTGTCAGGTCCCATGTCCAATTCAAATTGAACAGAGATATAAACTGCTGCTCGATGCTACTTCTATCCTCAAAGCCCATAACGACAATCAACCTCAGCTATCTTTATGTGAATAGGAAACGGATATCTAACCTATCTCTGGTACAATCCTAGATTTCCCTAAGTAGCCCTAAGTTGTCTTGCCAGCCTGTATTTAATTTTTTTTTTTTGAACTGAATAATGTTGGCTCATTTTCTTCCCCATGCCAATCACTGAAAGGAACTGTTAGAATATGTGTGCAGGCAAACGCGCGTGCATCATGCCTTTGCCTTTTCTTTAAATTCTAATGTTTTTCCCCCAGCTTCTAACCATAAACTCTTCGAATCCATCCTCTGTTTAGTCCATCCATCATCCCTATATCTTTCTAGTGCAGTTTCCCTCCTAGTTAGTGTGGTGACTCTGCTCACCCATCATTTAGAGTCTTTTCTTTAAGTCAATCTATAGATATTTATGTTGGTAAACAAAACAATCTGTATGCTCTGATACCAATTGTTGGGAAACAATCTGTATGTTCTGATACCATTTGTTGTCAGTGCAGCGGAAGCAACCCCACAAGATCTACTAAGGCAACGTGAAGAAGTGAAGAAGAAGATATTCCAAAGTAGATAGAAAAACCAACAAACAATATAATGTGATTTCACCGATCAAACAGATTGTGTGTACGTCCACGGGGAGAAGGGGGAGAAACTTTATTAAATCTTTGGAGAAAGTACAATAAGAATTACTATACCTCACGCAAGGTTCTAGATATCGGAGATCGGGATCGTATCGATGAGACTTTTTCATATCGGATATCGGATATCGGGGGAGATATCGGGGATACGCGCGCATATCGGGCGTTTATATCAGACACTATATAAATGAAATATTGATAACTAAAAGTTGGTTTAGTGTCATAAATATCATCTACCAAATACAATCTACCAAATAAAACTGATGTACTATGAATGTAAAGACGGTAATATATATATATATATATATATATTATATATATATATATATATATATATATATATATATATATATATATATATATATTTACACGCAGTCGTGCAATAAATAAGTTATTTCATGGAATTTAAAAATATACGATTAAAATTGTATAATCTACTTACCTGAAAATGAATGAACGAAAAGATAATAAAAGAGATGAAGTCCGTTCGTCTTTAAATTTAAATGAGACTAACCTGCAAAAAGAAATAACTATTATTAGAAAACATAAACAAACGATATCTTAAATTTAGTAGAATCTCAAGTGAAAAAATAACATAAACAACACAATCTGATCACATTATAAATTGACATATAAAGTTAGAAAAGCAATAATCAAGACTATCAAGTACATATCAAAAGTAACTCAAGTACTAAATAAAGTATTTAATCATCACATGATATGTCAGATCAAACTAAATCTCAAACAATCACATGACGTCAAACATAAAGCATAAATAGTTTCTAGACAAAAGTAATGGATCATTGCATAAATCCAAAGATCTAATCTTCATTTTCTGACTCAGAGTGTGCGGTGTCTGAATCCGATGACGAATCTGATGATTCTGATGACTCTGTGTCTGCCCCCTCAAGCATAGAATTCTCCCTTTCCCTTTGGATGATGAAGCACCATGACTCGTTTTTGCTCTCTTCGAAGCTCTTATTCTTGAACTCGACCTTGGTGTTGGGTCGACTCCCATGGCTATTTCAACTTGCCTCCATGTCGTCACCTCTCCAGGAAAAACCTCATCGTCGTCCTCTTCATCCGAATCAGAATGAGGCAAATTTGAAGGCTTAGATGGGTTAAGCCATTCAACCACTTTACCATCCTCCATAGTGCAAGCATCAATAGGATCATGACGTCTTTTTTCAAATTTTTCACTAAGTTGGGCATTGAATTTGACGTAGACTAAGTCATTTAATTTTTGATGACTTAGCCTATTCCTCTTTTTTGTATGGATCTGTATATAAAAATTTGAGCACGATTAGAACTAGTAATTAATATGAAGAAATTAAAAAAATTGCTTGCTACATTTTGATTTATTTACCATTTCAAAGACGCTCCAATTCTTTCGCAACCTGATGAGCTAGTAGTCAATCCCAATATTCTAATTGCCATTATCTTTAAATCTGGAGCCGTGGCCCCATGCATTGCCACCAGTTAACTAGGTAAGAACATAATAAATATCAATTAGAAAAATGTAATTCCCCATTTAGCAAATAGTGATCCATAAATTAATTGTATTTCAAGATATACCTGGATCAAGAGAGAGACTCTTCATTTGCCTAATCGCCATATCCCTTCCGAGCGATCCGACTTTATTTTGATAAAGAGGCAACTGTGCACTAATCCGATCTTGCATTTCATGATCATTCCTATATATCTTATACAAGCAATCGGTAAATGCACCCAAAAAGCTTCATTCTTCTCAATGGCTTCTTTTCTTTGAAAATAAAGAGAGGATTTAAAAAGTGTCCCGCCAAATGTAAAGGGGACTTTAATTTGGCATCCCATCTTTTGTCGATGATCAACCCTATGGGACGACATCTCTTCACCTTATGATTAAGGTTCACATCAATCTCATTCCTTGCCATCTCCATGTCACCATACAACCATCCCATAGATGGTACATCACTATCAGCTCTACGAAGAACTTTCACCAATGGCTCAAACGCATTCAATGCGAGGGTACATTATCCCAAAATTGGCGACTATTTATAATCTTGTACACCTACATATTTAATTAAAGTAGATATTACAAATTTGCAATAAACTAAATTATATAATTTTTTAACAATGTAAAATGAATTGAAATTTTAACTTTAAATTTATATACCTTTCTTCCCACGGCCGTGCTTGCTTGCTTCAAATGCTCTTCCCAATGAGTAGAATTAACCATTCTCTTAAATCCTTTCTTCTTATTTTTAATGCTTTGCAGGGAGAGAAAAGCAGCAGTGGCAAATCTAGTGACTCCAGGCCTAATGAGGTCACCTCCAGTACACTCCCTCATCCAATCAAGAACAAGAGTATGACCATATATAAATACGGTGACCTCCCTAGCCATCATGATAGCACTCCGGATCGGTTTAATTCGTGCAATATCTTGCAACATAAGATTCACAGTGTGTGCCCCACAAAATGTCAAAATATATGCGGACGTCTTACATCTAACAATTTCGATGCCGCTATGTTATTGCTTGCATTATCTGTCACCACTTGTACCACACATTCTTCTCCTAACTTCTCGATGGTGGTGTTGATCAAGTTATATATGAAATACCCATCATGGATGTCCTTTGAAGTGTTCTCCGATTCATAAAACATGGTACCCGAATAACAATTGAGCACCAAATTCATAATGCTCCTTCCCTTCCGATCCGTCCATGCATCACTCATAAGAGAACAACCATGAATCTTACAAGATTCTAAGAAAGTGCCCAGTAATTCTTCTTTGCGGCCACCTCCAATGGGAGATATTTTTCACCAAGCTCATAGGCCGATGGACCTTTCAAGCCCTCCCCATACTTTCCAACCGCTTCCAACATTTGTCTCCAAGACTTAGAATTAATAATATTAAATGGCACCGCGTTTTCAAAATTGTTTTAGCAATCCATTCACACGCATCTTCTCTAGCCTTCTTCTTCCAATGTTGATTAAGGGTAGTTTGCACTTTCTCACCCTTCCCTTTATTTTCTGTCAACATGTGCACATGTTTATCCATCGGTCCTTTGTTGCTACTAGTACTACTCCCAGGAATTAAGTAGTTGTCATCGCCGATTACCACCTCATCTCTTTCGATTTGTAGTTTTGTTCCTTTGCCTCCTTCGACAACTTATTTGCCTCCAATGCTGCGCGTGCTTTGACCTTAACATCATCGGGGACTTTTGTGCAAGGTACACAATTTCCTCTTTCGTGTGCCAAGTGTTGCTTAAGACGACTAATCCCTCCACTAACTTTATGATCACAAAACTTGCATCTCACTCTAACACCTACTTTTTCACCATGCTCCCAAAAGGGATCTGTACCGAACTTAAGAACATCTTTGCTACTGGCACTGCTAACATTAGCTTCTGAAGCCATTCAGTTTCTAACAAAAATAACCAAGTAAAACATAAGTCAAATGAAATTTAATAAAGCAACTATAAGCAAAAACTATATTAATAAAACAGTTATAATTTAATAAAGCAACATAAAGCAATTATAATTTAAGCAAGAACATAAATTTCATATTCATAAAGTGAGCCAGTGGATTCTAACTAATTTTTTTTATTCTCAGTATAAATTTCATCTTTACTAGTCTATGTAATTTATACTTTAAGTGGCTAATGGTTTCAACTTCTTGCAGGTAAACATAACTTGAAGCAAAACATACAGAACAAAGATGTGAAGTGTACCAAAGTGAAGCATGTACCTACTATATACTGAAGTGCACCAAAGTGTTCATGTACAAGATTGATTTAATGATGTTGTTTAGTATCATAGTTTGTATAATAAAAGAACTGTCTTCAATCAGTGAGAACTTAATTCCAATTTGAGAACTTAATTCCAATTTCCACAACAAGTTGAATTTTTTTCTTGTCAAATAATTTTTCACAACATAAAAGAAAACAGAGTTTCTCTAAATTCATGATATAAGTGGGCCTTTATCAAATCACTCCTCTTACTGATTGCTGGATCATATTACTAAGCACTGTAAGCAGTAAAAAAAAAATCAACAGGCACCACCAATTAGCAACATTAAAGCTGTTGAAAACTATTAATAGAGGAGCAACATGAAGTATGTCATATTCCCTACATACATTTTAAACAACATGTTTCACAATCATAGCAGTAGAAGAGAAGAAGAGAGAAGAGAGACAGAGAAGAGAGAAGGGTGACAGAGACAGAGAAGAGAGAAGGGACGGAGACAGAGAAGAGAAGACGAGAGAAGAGAGACAGAGAAGAGAGAAGGGCTCTAGAAGAGAAGACGAGAGAAGAGAGACAGAGAAGAGAGAAGGGAGACAGAGACAGAGAAGAGAGAAGGGAGACAGAGAGACAGAGAAGAGAGAAGGGAGGCAGAGAAGAAGACGAGAGAAGAGAGACAGAGAAGAGAGAAGGGAGACAGAGACAGAGAAGAGAGAAGGGAGACAGAGAGACAGAGAAGAGAGAAGACGAGAGAAGACTCAGAAGAGAGACACAGAGAAGAGATAAGGGAGACAGAGATCTTGACCTTACCTCAGTGAAGATCTCGTAGAGCCTTGACCTCGCCGGCGAAGCGAACGGAAGATGAATCGCAGTCCGCAGATGAATCGAACTGAAATTGATGATGCGTCGATGACAACCCGAATTGAAGTCGACAACGTCGAATTGAAGTCGGGGACGACGAAGTAGGCGTTGAATTGAAGCCGGCGATGCGATGAAGTCGATGACGATGATCGGGAACTTGGGAGACGAATTTTGAAGATGAGAAAGGGCCTCGTGCCCTAACTCGAGCGTCGACTGAGAGAGAGAGAGATAGTGTTCCCCCCCTTTGTTTTCACCGTACCTTTTATCCATCAAAGCGGGTTGGGTTCGGGTCGGGTTCTTACCAAACCCGGCCCACAGAAAATAATTTCTAACTCGGCCGATTACGGGCCGAGTTAACTCGGCCGATTTATCGGCCGTTTTTCCTCCATATCGGCCGATACGTGCTGTAAACGATATGACATGGGATATCACCACCATATCGTATCGGCTAAGGCCTAAAAACGATATATCGGCCGATATATCGGCCGATATTCCCGATATTTGGAACAGTGACCTCACGCTGAGAAGATTACAAGCCCTTGATGGCTTCCAAGAACATCGAACCCTTGTGGGTAAGTTTCTTTGTGAATTTCTCACCTAAATGAATTACACCCTCAGAAATTACAAATTCATTGGATTCTCTTAGAATACATTGAAGGCGCCCCTAAGGTTATTTATAGATCATAGAACTCTCTTAGTTCTAAACAAACTTCATCAATATGAGCCAATCACGCCTCAGAATAAAGAAAATCTGACTCCAACTCAAATCTAGAAACAAACCCAGAAAAAACTGCCGCTATTAGTCGACTAGGCTAAGGCTTTAGTCCACTAATACCATGTATTAGTTGACTAGACCCAAACACTAGTCGACTACTCTGGCACAACCCGAGAAACCTGACTTTCTGTTTGGCCAACCTAGTCGACTATACGATGGCCTAGTCGACTAATCCAACTGATTAGTCGACTATCCCTAGCATTTGTCGACTGGTAATGTGCACAGATTCTTATACACGTCCGTTCTTTGATCTTCGAAGTTTTTCTACCTTCACGACGTATTCAACATCATAATTTTTAACAATCTCCCCCTTGACTTGAATACATCCAAGTCTGAGAATAGCCCATCATGCTCATGTGCTTGCATCCACACACATTGAACAAACTTGACTTCATCTTCATCTCACTCTCTCTTCTCCATAACCCCCTCGTGGGGTTCACATCTTGTTAGGTCGAATAAGTTCAGGCCCAACTTGAACCTTATTATCTAACGATCTCCTTGATCTATACAAGATCTATGAGAATGTTCTCTACCATAGGAGCGCCGATCTGGATTACCTTGTTGCGCGCTAAGTTCCAATCTATCTTCGGGTACACCGGAACATCTGAGCTCGAACCCATCATAGTTTCTGATTGTTCCACAACCGCCGCTGTTGAAGCAGAGGATAACTGCAATCCCCACCTGTAACTTTCGAGTTTTACAACACATACACATTGCTGACATGTTCAACCTGAAATTTTACATGGGCCTCCTTGGATACTTCCATAAGATCACCTTCCGAACTGAAACTGAATCCTTCACTTTGGAGGACTCCAAGAGATGAAATTGTATCTTGAGTCGGGAACATGACACACACCTTGAAAAGTGGTGATTCATCCATTATGAGCCCGAAACTGAACTATTCCTTCGCCAATCACCTTGCTTGAAGCAGAATTCCTCATGAAGACTTTTCCCCTTGAACCGAGGTGTATGAAGAAATATATTCAAACTGGAACTGATATGTGTGAACATTCAGAATCAATAATTCATCTGGGTTACCAACAGAACCATCTCTAACAGATAAAAGGTCGCACTTATTTCATCTTCTTCAACTAGTTCAAAGACATTAGCATCTGACTTTCTTCTTTCGAAGCCAACAATCAGCTCTAATGTGCCCCTTCTTGTGACAGTAGTTGCACTTCAAACTCTTATGTCTTGAGTTACCTGTGGAACTTCCCTCATTACCGTTCTTCTTCGTTGAAAAGTGAACTTGCCGGAATCATCACACTGAGACTCTCCGCCAACTTGGTGTCATTTTGTCCTTTTGAGTAATGCTCTTTGATCTCATTGATCTTGACTGTTGACTTGCCTCCATAGATGATAGTTTCCCTAAAGCTCTTATACGAAGAAGGTAAATAACACAGTAATAGAAATGCTTGATCCTCATCTTCTATCTTAACCTCTATCTTATCTAAATCATTGATAATAGAGAAAATTCTGCAATGTGAGATTTGATAGTTGTATCTTCATGCTTGTGGAGAAGAAAAGAGACGCTGCTTTAGAATCAACTGATTCGCCAACGACTTCTTCAGATAGTGGTCTTGAAGTCGCTCTCACAATGAGGATGCTGTTTTTTCTGTAAAAACTCATCCAACACTTCGGCCGCCAAGCAAAGCTGAGCCATCAAGGCTTTCTCATCCAACTCATGCCAAGTTTCTTCTTTCATGTCTTGAGGCTTTTTCTCCCTCCGAGTAGTGCCTTCTTCAACCCGCTCTGGGTAAGGATGACGTTCATTTTAATTGTCATCTGCTGAAATTGATGACGCCATCGAACTTCTGAATATCCAACTTGATCGCAGACATCTTCAAGTTGACCTACTCTAATACCAATTGTTGGGAAAAAATAATCTGTAGGCTCTGATACTAATTGTGGGAAACAATCTGTATGCTCTGATGCTAATTGTTGTCGGTGCAGCGGAAGCAACCCCACAAGATCTACTAAGGCAACATGAAGAAAAGAAGATATTCCAAAGCAGATAAAAAGGCAACAAACAATATAACGTGGTTTCACCGATCAAGATTGCATGTATGTCTACGGGACAAGGGGAGAATTTTTTTTAAAACTTTAGAGAAGTATAATAAGAATTGCTTATACCTCACGCTGAGAAGATTATAAGCCCTTGATGACCGCCAAGAACAGCGAACTTGTGACTAAGTTTCTCTCACGAATTTCTTACATAGATGAATTACATCCTTATAATAATTACAAATTCATTGGATTCTCTTAGAATACATTGAAGGCCACCCCTAAGGGGTTATTTATAGACCATAGAACTCTTTTTAGTCCTAAACACTTCATTAATACGAATGAATCACGCCTTAGAATAAAGAAAATCCGAATCCAACTCAAATTTAGAAACAGACCCAGAAAGAAACTGCCGCTATTAGTCGACTAGGCCAAGGCTTTACTCCACTAATACCATGTATTAGTTGACTAGACCCAAACACTAGTCGACTACTCTGGCACACCGAGAAAACCTGACTTTCTGTTTGGCCAACCTATTGACTATACAATGGCCCAATCGACTGATCCAACTGATTAGTCGACTATTCCCAGTATTAGTCGACTTGTAATGTGCACAGATTCTTATACACGTCCGTTCTCTTTGATCTTCGAAGTTTTGTCTACCTTCACGACGTATTCAACGTCACAATTTCTAACAATTTAATGGTTCTTCCTTATTTTGTATTCACGACTTATTGATTAGTTAATTGATTGATTGCTAAATCTCATATTTTTGATAATTGCAGAGTTGCTTGATTAATTTTGACTTTGTGTTGTAGGTCTTAAGGTGCTTGAGGAGTTCCATTGATAAATGTAGACATAATCACAAGTATTTAGTTTTTTTGCATTTTAATTTGACTTGATTTGAGATGCGCACGTGATAGCACCAACGAGTTATTTAGATCTAATAAGCTTATTTGGAAAAGAATAGCAGTAGTTTTCCATTTGACTATTGAGTGATTGAGTGTGACTGCGCGAGTGCGCCTGTGCAAGCGCCCATGCTCATGTGTGTGTATGTATGTGTATATACATGTAGTGTGCCTGTGCCGTGCTAGAGTCTCTGCATGCTTGTGCATTTCTTGATGTGTTTTGTTTGTCTCTGAGGTACATGGGTGGGTATTCGGGGAAGTGAATCGACCAGAGGGGTTAAACATGGAATTTCAGAATTCAACATGTCCAAAAAGATGTTGAGAATCACCAGCTTGGTTTCACTGTACAAGTTTCATATGTGTTGCGGTAGAAAATTTGAAGCTTGCCCTGTCTAGGTTAACACACAGCCCAATCATGTACAACATGGTAGGTGTTCGGGGCAGTGAAACAAATTGCTGGAGAGGTTGAACATGGAAATTTAGAATTTGATGTGTCTGGAAAGATCTTGAGAATTCACCAGCTAGGTTTTGCAGTACAAGTTTCTTATGTTGGGGCAGTAGAAAATTTGTAGCTTTTTTTCTCTAGGTTAATGGTAGCTCAATCCTGTTCAACTGTAGCTTCTAGTCACAACCTTTTGAACTTTTTCTGCTATATCATGTGATCTGACGGTTTTACATCTCCATGTACTCGTATCATTGTTTGTCACTTGAAAATGTATTGGGCATGAGTAGCATATGGATGCCACACACATATGTTTGATTTATCTTTCCGTTCAGGAATATGGTTCCATGAGGTCAATGGATTGTACAGGACATTGAGAGTTCATAATCAAATTCGAGGGTTTTTGATGTTTATTATTTGCTTGTTTTGTTTGTTTCTAGTGTTGACACTCATCATATTATTGATATCAATTGTCATCATCTTATTTAGTTTTTTTACTTTATAATTGTCTGTGAATGCCCATTCATTTTTTGAATTACACAAAATCAATTATAGGTTGCTCTTTTATCCAGTGAATGCCCATTCATTCTTTGAATTACACAAAATCGATTATACATTGTTTTTTTATACAGTGAATGCCCATTCCTTTTTTGGATTATGCAAAATCAATTATAAGTTGCTTTTTATATAGTTTTATTTTTACCGTGTCATGCTCTTATAGATTCAATCCTTTTTTCCTGATGTATTTCTTTACTGGCTGTAAGAATGGGAAGATACTTGAATGGTAGAATTCTTTATTTAGTTTAAAATAAAAAAAAATGTTTTTTTGGTTTATTAATAATGCCAATATTGTACATCTCAGAAACAACTGTTAAACAAATTGAGGATGCGTTTAAAGAGTTCACGAACAAGGAGGATATTGCTGTTGTGCTGATTAGTCAGTATGTAAGTATTTAGGTTTTTTTGTGTATTACTCAACTTGATTCTTTCTCTTACTGATAAGATTGTTTCAATCTCTTTCTGACTTTTCCTGTACAACTTCTCAACAACTTTATGATAGTTGAGTGATTGCATTTAATGATTAGTTCATCATATACTGCAATCACACCAAATCATGGTTTAAAGTCGCGGTCTCGGCCGCCGACTCGGCGGGGATTGGTTGCGGCGTCGCGGAGTGGTCTTGGGCGATACGCACAAGACGCTATATAGAAAGCTCAATTTTTTTAAAAAAAAAAACACGATCAATCATCTATGATCTAAAATTGCCTTTGGGATTATTTAAATATCTGAGTCATCTTGGTTTGGGGTTCCTACCTAGCCATCCGTTTTGAGCACCAGTCTTATAAATACTTGCTTCCTTGGTCTTTTCCCCTCTTACAATAATTGGCACCCAAGCGAGAAATAGGGATTTTGATCGAATGTGTGAAAAATAGAACATGGGACCCATTATGTGGATGATTACTAATACCCACTATAATTAATCATCTTGAAATCAACATATGTAATTTTGGGTGAGTTGCCTATTCCCAACTTCTATTTTTCAACCTGGTACATAATTCACAAGATAAAAATTTGGGGAAAATGTGTAAAAGCCCTTGGATTTTGTTTGACGTGTGATAAAGCCCTTGCCCAAGTTTCGTGTGCTAAAAAGCCCACACCTATATTTTAGCGATTAAACAAAACCCTTGTCCCCACCTTTAAGGGATACGGGGTTACTGTGTATTTCGGTAATTCATGTATTGCCCTTTTGGGTGTGGGGTTCGTTGTTGTGACGTTAGTGGGGCACACATAGGTTATATCTAATGCGGGTACGAGCTGAAAAGTGGTCGCCTTATAAACTGTCCACCTTTATCCTGAGTTCTGATATTGGATTGGGAATGTGTGAAATTTGATAGGATCTTTTCATGCAGTTGCATTAACTGTGTCTCTGCATCAAATTAGACCGATTAGCATTAGAGTAGACATCTTCTAATGAGATTTCTTACTTATTATAGGAGAAAATATATTGAAAAATGCTTATTTTTTGGATAGAACAGTTAGAGTGATATTTTCAGATTTAGTGAAAATAAAATATATTAGGAACCTTGTTGAATCTTAGTCTTCTCATCTTTTCTCTTAGACTTTGTTTTTTTCCTTAGAAATTTAATTTACTGAATTTTTTATTTGTCACAACCACCTTCCCAATCAGCATTCATAGTAACTTGAGAATCACAAACATATTAAATTGTAAAGAAGATGATTTTAACATGAAATGTAGACATTGAAATCAAAAGTAGACAATTTTTCAAAAGAAAAATAAATATATTGAACGGAAAGGGAGGTATATTTAAATAAAAGGTAGACAAATTCACATGAAAGGTAGAAACTGAATTTAAAGGTAGATAGACAGAACTAGAGGGTAGACGGTTTCACATGAAAGGTAGACACACTAAACTTAATGGTAGACAATCTAAACAGAATGGTCGACACTTTCACATGAAAGGTAGACACACTGAACTTAATGGTAGACAGACTAAACAGAAAGGTCGACATTTTCACATTAAAGGTAGACAAGTTATATAGAAAGGTCGATTATTTCACATGAAGAGACATTTAGCATAAAAATAGATATTTCATAAGAATGGTAGATAGATCGCTTTGAAAGGTAGATAGACTGAATTGAAAGGTAGACATTTCATATGGCAATGTTGATAGATTGAACTAAAAATTTCATTAAAAAGCAGGTTAGACCAATGTCAAAGCACATAGACTGCACCAAAATATAGACAATTTCATATGAAAAGTAGAGACATTGAACTGAAGGCAGACATATTCATATGATAATAAACATATTGAACTTAAAAGTAGACAGTTTCAAATGAAACATAGATAATAGAGTGATAAGAACTTACAATTTAGACAAAAGAGACTCTCCCTCCCCTCCCCCCCCCCCCCCCCTCTTAAAAGAAACCCATTTTATGAAAACTTTCACACTTAAAAATCTTACCAAAAAAGTCTATTTTTACACCAAAAAAAAAAAAAACTTCAATCCTTCATCAAATCCGTGCCCATTGAAGAAATTGAGATCTTTTTGAGGAAAAAAAGAGACACTTTTGATAAATCAATAGAGAAATTATGATCGAACCACTAAAAATCCATTGTTGTTCGATTTGATCCACATCAATATGAAAAAAGAGAGCTAGAGAGAAGAGAGAAGAAATAATGAGAAAAAGATGAGTTTTTCTTTTAATCTTATGGGTTTTTTGAGTGAGAAATAGAGAAAAATTATTTTTTGTTTGGTTGCTCATATCTAAGAGAGAGATGGAGAAAAAAGATAGAACAAAGAGGAGAAAAATGATTTTTTTGGTTTGGTTTCTCAGATTTAAAGGAGAGATGGAGAAAAAAGATAGAACAAAGGGGGAAAAGTTTTTTTTTTTTTTTTATAGTTTAGTTTCTTAGTTCTGAGGGATGGAGAAGATAGAACAAAAGAATGAGAGTGAGAGAGATTAAACGAGTTTTTTTTTGAGTTCTCTTAGATCTAAAATATGGAGGAGAAGAAAACAGAAAGGATGACTTTTTTATTCCTCTTCTTTTTTTTTTTTTTTTTTTTTCTTTTTTCTTTTTGGGGGTGGGGGTGGGGTGGGGTGTTCTTGGGAACACAAAAAATGGAGAAGAAAGAGAGATGAAAGGGTTCTTAGATTTGAGAAAAAGGAGAAAGTAAGAGATGTGTGGGAGGGATAAAAAAGAAATTTCTCCTAACCAAATACATCATATTCCCATAATACATGCGGGAGAGAGGATTGGGGTGGGGGTGGGGTGTTCTTGGGAACAAAAAAAATGGAGAAGAAAGAGAGATGAAAGGTTCTTAGATTTGAGAAAAAGGAGAAAGTAAGAGATGTGTGGGAGGGATAAAAAAGAAATTTCTCCTAACCAAATACATCATATTCCCATAATACATGCGGGAGAGAGGATTGTTGCATGGGAGACAAAACCCAGGGTTTTTTTTTTCACACATCTAACAAAATCCTGGGGCTTTTAACGTTTTCCCAGTTTTAAGGTGACTATTGATTACAGGGCATTGCTGATGGTTCTCTCTAGGGCTCCTCTGTTACCGTGGAGTATGGATAGAGCCAAGTTGCTGCTATAGAATCTCACTCTGCTATGCACTTTGGCAATATATTCATCTTGGAGTTTCTTCCCTTCCAGCATATGGTTCACAACATAGATCACAAACAGTTTACGTCACATGTACACATAGAAGGAGATTTTTTTTCTTATGCTAGTTGCTAGGTGAATGAGCTCTAAGTAATTTTTTGGTTTTCCTTCAATGAAGCTAATATCTTGATGAATTTATGCTCATCGGGCTGAGTGATTCTGATACGTGTAATAACAATTTCTCTTTCCTTTCCCAGGTTGCGAATACGATAAGATTTCTGGTTGATAGCTACAACAGACCTGTTCCCGCAATCCTGGAGATTCCATCTAAGGATCATCCGTATGATCCCACACACGACTCGGTCCTCTCTCGTGTGCGGTACTTGTTCTCCGCTGAATCTGTGGCGTCTGATAGACGCTGAAGAACTGGACACATCTGTCGGTGTGACAGTTCTATGATCCACCACATGCGTGTAGTTTTCTCGTGGATGTTATGCAGTCTTCCTTCTCCTGCGGAGTAACCATAAAGTGCAATTATCTTGTATCATGTGTATGGAATAAAATCTATCGGCCAATGGTGTGGAATTCAGTTATGTGTTGATTTTGATACACTATACATATTGTTTCCTGTTTCATGAGATTGCTTTCATATTTTCCATATACCCGTATGGTTTCATATTCCATTCATATGGATCAGTAGGATGCCTTGCTACTGTCGAGGGGCATTTAGCGGTATACTCCTGTCACAATAAATTCATTTTGGTAAAACAGACGAAGTTGCCAAAATCACATTCACTCTCTGCTTCTTGAAAGTAATGGGGGAGAAAGAAAAGGGAAGACGCAAGGAAAAACCTACGTTGAGTGGATATATTACATTGGCAACCACTCTCATTATAAATATATATTGAGGTCAAAAGCCAATTTGTTGGCAACATGATGATGAGGATAAACATATGTTGTAGCTAAAACGAACATCTTATAAATAAACTAGCAATCAAAATATTCTAGGGAGACGACTGACTTTGTAGAGGAGAACTAGAGGGTTGCAAAGGAAAAACTCTATATGGACCTCAGACATTTTTGAAAAATATTGCAAAGAGGTTGAAAATTGATTTAACTGATGATAAAAGTCAACTAAATATACGGTCCATCTTCCCTTTTTGTTAGGAATGATATGGAATTGGTCAAAATATTCTGAGCTAAAGGAGCCTCGAATGGAAAAGATAATGGGATCATGGGGGTGACGTCAAACTGCCACATAGTATAAAGACAGGATGGGTTGGTGACAACGTGTAACTTGTTCTACAAATTGTTCAAAAAAAAAAAAAAAAGAAATAGAAAAAAAAGGCACTCCATAAAAAATGTATGTAAGATGACATGATATTGCATGTAGAATACTCTTTAAGAAAACTAAGTAATGCATTTGTTATTGCTCATGACTTTGCATGATGTTATGCTGAAAAAACTTGTGAAAAGGAAAAGAAAAAGAAAAAGAAACAGAAAAGAAGGAAAAATAATACATTTTTTATTATTGTCTTTTGAAGAATAAATTATAGTTTAGTGTAAGCTGGATTTCAAATAAACTTGAATGTAATAAATAATCTTTTTTGTATTTGCACTAGTATTAATTACTCAGATATTTCAAGTGACTTATCACTGTCATTCATATTTTAAATGACAATATCAAAATACAGATAATAGTTAAATCCGTGATATCTCAACTGATATTTGCGCTCTCTTTACAAGGGATCTAAAAGGAGATGGTCTTTTCCAATTTTCGACAAATTATCAAAACCCCTAAAGCTGTCCGTAAATAATTCAGCCAAGGGGCTAATTCGCTTAAATCTTCCCACCATTTAGAAAATAATTAAAAAAAAACAGGAGACAATAAAATCTTTTATTCGCAGGCATCGTTTCGCTTCTCTCGTCGCCTTCACGGACAATCATCAGCTAGTAAACAAAAAAGTATAATAATCAACACCAGCCCCCACCCACGCCCCCACGCACCCACACACACACACAAAAAAAAAAAAAAACCAAACTAAAAATAGAAAAAACGAAGTTCGCGCTATATCATCGAGTTCTCCAC
Organism: Agave tequilana; assembly: GCA_038442645.1. NCBI lineage: Eukaryota > Viridiplantae > Streptophyta > Magnoliopsida > Asparagales > Asparagaceae > Agave > Agave tequilana. The sequence goes on along the minus strand of JAVJIF010019094.1, from coordinate 43,562 downwards.
TCAAAACTCGCCCCCTCTGATTTCTTCGATCCGAGCTTCGATCACTCTCTTCTCCGTCGGTAATCTCTTCCCTCTTCCTCTCGTTTCCTGCTCCATTTCTTCTCTGATTTCAAATTTGAATCCGTGTGACCTCAGATTGGTGTAAAAGAGTTCAAATTAGTTCATTTCCAAGGCCTTTAGGGGAGAATTGATGACTTACTTGATTTACTGAGTGTTGATGATTTTTTTCTCTCTTTCTGTGTAGATGATGGGGATTTAGGGCTTTTGATTTGGTTCTTGTTTGATAAATGGTTGGGATTTTAGTATTAGTTCCTTAGTGAAGTGAACGGATGGATCTGGCTTTTGGTTCGTATCAATCTGGTGTCGCCAGTTACGTAATCGGCTCTGGCTCTAGGATTCTGAATGCAAGAATTAGGTTCAGTGCGCAGAACTTGAATTTTATTGGAGATTCTAGGGTTTTATACAAGTCTTGTTCTTTGAAGAGGAGGAAGAATGGAGAAGTTGGTAGCTTGTTTCTGCTGTCCAAGTGCAGGAGCAATTTAAGTGGCAGTTTGTGTAGATTCCGAACAACATGCAAGCCGAATGATTCCTTAGCATTTATTAATGGTAGCAATCGGAATGCAGAAGTAGAGGAGAGCAGTTCAGGAGAGTCTGAGAACTCTGCGAATTCTGATGTGGAGTCGAGTGGCTCAGTGGAAGAGGAGAAGGATGGTGATGCCTATAAATTGGAGGATTTGAGGGAGTTGCTCCAAAAGGCTCTTAAAGAGTTGGAAGTTGCGAGACTTAACAGTACAATGTTTGAAGAGAAGGCTCAGAGGATATCAGAGTTAGCAATTGCTTTGAAAGATGAAGCGGAGAATGCTCGGAATGATGTAATTTCTACCGTTTCTACCATTCAGGATATTATCGTTGAAGAAGCCATTGCCAAAGAAGCGGTACAGAAGGCTACCATGGCCCTTTCAATGGCCGAAACTAGGTTACAGCTGTCGATAGAGGCCGCGGAATCGAGAGAAGGGCACAAGAGTTGGCAGAATCTTCTTTGCAGAGTGATGGAGAGGATGATCTTTTGTCTGCACAGGAGGAGATTAAGGAGTGTAAGGCAAGCTTGGAAAGGTTCAAGGCGGAGTTGAGAAGGGTACAGGCTAAGAAAGCAGAACTGCAGAAGGAAGTAGACAGGTTAAGAGAGATTGCTGAGAAGGCTCAGTTAGATGCTCTGAAGGCTGAGGAGGACGTAGCGAATATAATGCTTCTGGCGGAACAGGCAGTGTCTTATGAGTTAGAGGCTACACAGCGTGTTAACGATGCTGAGCTTGCACTGCAGAAGGCAGAGAAGGCTGTCCTGTCTATTGATGCTGCAGACCAACAAGTACCATCTTCTCAAGAACAAATAGTTAATGAAGAATCAACTGGTGCAGAAGAGGTCACCTTTGGAGATGGGGAAGATGCTACTATTGGAAAGAACGAAGAGGTGCTAGTTAGTGATAATTTGTTGGCTGCTGATATAGTTGGACAAAATGGTGAAGGGTCCAGTTTGTTTGATGACACGCATGACCAGGAGAATGGGAAGTTGAGTTTTGAAAAAGAAGAGGAGGTTGAAGCGGACAAATCAAATAATGTGTATCAGAAAAAGAAGCAGGATATACAACAAAAGGAGTTCACCAAGGATTCACCTCTTACTGCACCCAAAGCATTGCTGAAGAAATCATCTCGCTTTTTCTTTGCATCATTCTTCTCTTCCAAGGAAGATGAAGAGTTTACTCCATCCTCAGCGTTCCATGAGCTTATTACTTCTGCAAGGAAGCAAGCTCCTAAACTGGTTCTTGGGGCCTTGCTTATTGGGATGGGGTGAGTTAGACTTCTTCCATTTTTCTTTGTCCACGCATACTCTATATATACTTTTTGTTACTATGGTTATGAGACTATGCTATACCTGTGAGACTGTTATCTGCTAGTGTTAAGTTAAACCAGGAGAATTAGTGTCCTTTTTAAACATCTCTTTGATCAAACCCAATTCTCGCCAGTTGGATGTAGCAATAACCTGTGGGTGTCTCTTTAGATATTGTCTCTTGTTAAAGCATTACTGCATCACATGTTTAGTTATTTGTGTGGTACAATGGTACAGCATAATACATTAACCAGAAATACTGTTTATTTATTTGAAACACATCATGGTGTTTGCATTTAGCTTCCTAACATCATCCTCGATAGCATTGTGCAAGTGTGTCACACCCCACTTACCAACTGACCTTGCTTTCAGTTGACTTCATGAGCTTTTGGCCTCCACTTTGTCATTCGGTTTCTTTGTCATCAGCTTGCATTACAAGTCTTTTTTATCTGCAAATTCAACTGGATATGCAGTTTGCTGATAGCGCAAGCAAACCTTAGTTTGTCTGTGTCAGTGGTGAAAAGCTTAACGCAATGTTTAAAATAGTGATAACGTAATGATAACGTTTTTCTTCTGTTATGTTAACATAGGTTATAACGTAACGCATAATGTAGGTTACGCGATTTAATATTTAATTAATAAAAATAAATATATATACTATATTTAAGATTTTTTATAAATAGGAAAATAATTTTAAAAAATCTAAAAAAAATATCAAAATAATATATAACACATTTAGCAAGTTTCACAACAATTTTTAGCAAGTATCAGAATAAATTTTCACATTCACAAGTTATAATTCATAATTTCATCTACACAAATAACAATATGATTTACATATTTCATTATATTTCATAATTTTTAATCATGCTATTCAATCTACATAGACTCATAATTCAATCTACAATAATTCACGATTCAATCATAATTCATAATTTTTAGTTATGTTATTCATTATAATTCATAATTCAATTTACAATATGCTATTCAATTAAACCCCCCGTGTTCTTCACTCTCTCCGATATTTTATCCCCGATATCTCTGCTCTCTCTCTCCGATCTTTCTCTGCTCTCTCCCCTACCCGATCTCTCTCTGCTTTCTCTCCCTCTCCCGATCTCTCTGCTCTCTCACCCGATCTCAGAGAGGGTGATCGGGGCGAGAAAGCAGAGAGAGATCAGGGGGAGAGAGAGATCCGGGGGGGATTGGAGAAAGAGAGAGAAGAGAGAGAATGGGGGAGAGAGAGCTTACCTGTGCTTGGAGATGGAGAACCACCGCTTGGAGACGACGCCAGTGAGAACCACTACGACGGATATCCATCAGAGGTAGGTCTTTTTCTTTTGCTGTTGATCAGAGGTATGTCTTCTTCTCGGCGCCGACGAGGACACGACGACAAGGTTGCAGAGAGGACGAGCGAGCGAGCGAATTTGGGGGATTTTTTTTGCCTTAGACCGAGAGAATAAGAGGTTATAAAAAGTCGACTTGCAGCGTCACGTAGGCTTCAGTGCGTTACATTAATAACATAACATAACGTAAGTTACGAGCAAAATAATCGTAATTATCAAACATTGCGTTTTTTAGACCTGTTACATAACGATTGGTCAGCGTTATGTTATATAACGAGTTATAACAGGTCATAAAACGGGTTAACATTTTCAAAGTGTCTTGAGTGTGATTTTGGGGGCTCTATTGATAATTTTATTGGATATACGTTGCTGCAAATTTGAGGTGCTCACTTATATATCATTCATTCTTGATATATAACCTGTCATGTCTATCAATGAAGTCCAAAATTGTGGTTTGTATGTGCCTTCTCAGTTTGAAATCCTTATGTTAGACAGCGAGAGGTATATTGTGCTGATTACATTTCCATATTAAAATGCATAACTAATAATATAAATGAACTTGATTAATGAATAACCTATTGAAATTAAACACTTGATTTAAGTTATTGCTTGTAAATAAGGAGTTAATTCCAAACATTACAGCTTGGTGCAGTCAGGAATCTAAAACTGAGTACTTGAGTCCACTTGTGAATTTCTCTTGCCCACTCATTGGTTTTTTCAATAAGCCGTTCCTATTAACATGTATTCTCTTTCTACCGCGATTGATCTATTGCAGTGCCATCATCTGGTGTTTAGTTTCTCACTAGCACATCTTGCTTCTTTTTGATTGCTCTCACAGGACTATTTTTCTTAATTACCGAGCAGAAAAAGATTCTCAGTTACTTCATCAACCTGATATAGTTACTAGCATTGAAGAAGTTACTTCAACCGCAAAGCCTGTGATTCGAGAGATTCGAAGGTTTCCGAGAAGATTGAAGAAACTCATTGCTCAAATACCCCATCAAGAGGTAGATGTTTTTTGTATGTATAGATTTATGCTCCCCTCCTTCATATGAACAATGCACCTTTTCCATCATTTTTCTGTCAATAGTTTGTGTAGCTTTTCATCTTTCTGCGTATTGCAACTTCATGTAGAAGTTGTCCTTGTGTTGACGGGCCTGTTCCTAATTATTGCTTTTCAATAATTTTCAGATAAATGAAGAGGAAGCCTCTCTCTTTGACATGCTATGGTTACTTCTAGCTAGCGTAATATTCGTGCCTATATTCCAGAAGATACCTGGAGGTAACTATTAGTTCTTGCATTACCCATATCTGGCAAATTGTCAGGGGAATCAATTCTTTGCTTTCTGTATTCACGGTGGTACATGCTTCTTCTGCAATTTAGTTTTTCAATATTTAAGTATTATCTGAGGTGTCTTATATTTAAACTATTGTGTGAGGAATTAATTGTTCCATTCTATACTTCTGGTGGTGCCTAGACCTTTATTTTCCTTTTCCTCTTCCAGCAATATTTTGCTTCAGTCTTATTATGTTTCATATGGAATGAGTTTTTATTTAAATTAGAACATGGTACTAGTGATTAAATTGGACAACGTAAACTAATGAACAGAATGGACAAGTTGAACTTTTAACTTTTTGAACAGGTGCTGCTTGTCATTGGAAATTACTATTATGTTTTGCTTATAATATATTATTAGTTTTGTTAGATATCAATATTTTGTACATATTTATGGCAGGGCTAAATAAATAGTTCCTCTCCATTTCCCTCACTGAAACCTTTTCTGAACCTATCTATCTATCTATCTTGACACAGGCACAGGAGCGCGCGCGCGCGCACACACATCTAAGTTTTCCTGATACCATAGTATATCAGTTCCCCTCATTAGGGCCCACACATCTTTCCCTTCTATCAGTTTGGCTTCTTATTCTTTCTTTTTTTAGTCTTTCATACACATTTTTTAAACAAAAAACTCTCTTTTGATTCTCTTATTTTTATAATCACTGTTCATTTTGCACTGTCTTACTGCCATCCAAGAATCCATTTGCTGACTAGTGACCACCATTTTTAGAGGACCCCCAGATAAGATTTTCATGCACTATTGATTACCTTTAGGACACTGTTCCTGCATTCACAACTCCCATCTCTTGACTTCTTGGGGATATGGTAACCCTAGGTCAGATCCAACTACCAACTAATTTTTTATTCCATGCGTGGCGGAGCCAGGGTTGGCAGTGGGCTGGATTAAGGCTAGAGTCATATTGCTGGGTTTGTACCTCAAAAAAGAAAAAAAGCTGAGTTTGGGCCCACAATCAGGGTCTACGACAGGTTTTGTCATATCAGGAAATTTGCATGTGTAAAAGGTTGATCATATAGTTTAGATGTTATGGCTGTTTCCTTGCCAGAGCAAGTTGTTGCATGAAGTATCTCAAAGCTCACTGTCTAAATATTTTAGCCATTTATGTATTTTCAAGCTTTATGTCAAGGTCTGCATTTCCCAAGTACATAGTTTTTGGCCTGCGTCATTCCTGGATCAGGTTTTTAGGCGACCCTAGCCCAGTGCTTTGGACTTCAAGGCCAAGTTCTATTATAGCCATAAATGGACCCACCGGTTATTCTACAGGGTGGGAGCTATCAATGTCCTTACCTCCAGCAGACTTCATTGATGGGACAGTTATCCAAGAGAGGGTGAAAACCCGTCCTACTTTTTCACTGGGCTCTTCACTGCCTATTATTTTTACTGGAGAAAAATAGCTCTGATCTAAAGAATTTAGTGTTTAGAAATGTGTTTTGCTCAGGTTCTACTGCCTCATCCCTCCTGAACATCAGGAAGTTGGAAAGCTTTATATTGAGGGCTATCATTAAAAAAAGGTATAATTTTACTCTGTTATTGATGTCACTTGTAACTTGTGATATGCTGTAGGGAGCCCTGTACTTGGGTATCTGGCTGCTGGTATTCTTATTGGTCCTTATGGACTGTCTATCATTCGCCACGTTCATGGGATGAAGGCTGTAGCTGAATTTGGAGTTGTATTTTTGCTGTTAATATTGGACTTGAGGTAATATCCTGAATGGAGTTATGCGACTTCTCTTATAGAATATTGGGTTTTAGACGTGCCCACTTTGACCGTCTATTTATGGTGCAAACTGTGAAATATGTGATTCACACTTTGCAGCTTTCTGTGGAAAGGCTAAGCTCAATGAAGAAATATGTTTTTGGATTAGGTTCTGCTCAGGTGACATCCAAGATCCATAACTTTATTGTAGGTGTTATGTGTGCAAGGATTTTCTTTGTGCATTGAAGGTTTCTTCGTCGACTTGCAGTTTCTGGTGACAGCAGTAGTTGTTGGTGTGGTTTCTCATCTTGTTGCTGGTCTGCCGGGCCCTGCAGCAATCGTCATCGGTAATGGTCTGGCCCTGTCCTCTACAGCTGTCGTTTTGCAGGTACACTTCTTTTTATGGCACTTTACCTTTTGCTTTAATTCAAATGGTAATTGTGTCATAATCTGCTTCCTTAGGTTTTTCTTTGGTTCCCGGCAAGCTATTCTCATAAATTCTTTTTCATTGTAAACAATGCCCCCAACATAGGCTACACAACCTTCATGACCCTGTAACTAGAGGTGAAAATCCTTATTACTATATTTGTTGGTTAAGAAATAATGATAAGCATGTTCTCCATGGATATTCTTAGAGAGACCCATGGCTATGTATGGTGGTGGTGCACTTCTAAGAAGCATGGACACGAACACGGTACACGAGTACGCATGAACACTGACACGGGGCATTATAATTTCTTAGAAATTATGACTTGGGGACACATACAGGACACTAGAAATGTATATAAATAACAATAAGAGTGCATAAATGTACATATATAGTCATGTCTCTATATCCAAAAGCTAATAAACATAATTCAATATGTCTAACTTCTTATATCAAAACATATTTATACTTGTCGTAGTTTTACACAAGGTAATATTTTGATGACATTTTTTGTTTCACTAAAGTATAATTTTTGATACATAAGAGAAAGTAAATAAATTTCTTAAATGTGAACTTTGAACAATTATAGAACATGTGTCTAAGAAGTGTCTAACAAGTGTTCTAAAAGATTTATTGGATAAGTTCGAGAAGTGTCCGATAAGTGCCCAAAGAAGTGTCGGTGTTTGACACGGGTGTCGGCGTGTTCGAGAGAGGTACGTCTTCATAATCGAATTACCCATGCTACATAAGTGTAATACACCCAGGTTGTTTGTAGGATTGACTCACAATAAGGATTCATAAGGGTAACCCCAAATATCAGCCGGTTCCGCTATATATCGGTAATGTTGTATTGGGATTTGAGGTACCCAATATGAAAATTAATCATATATTGTATGGTTTTAAATATCGGCCGATATTAACCCTATTTCTTAAGAAATCATATGGTTTCAAATATCGGTAATATTGTATCGGGATTTGAGGTACCGATATGATATTAGTAACCTTATAATATTAGCCGTTATTTGGTCTAATATTGATCATATGGCCGATATTGCCGATATTAACAATATTGATACTAAAATTATTGGCCGAATTGGTACCCGATACCGATACCAAGATTCTAAACCATGACCTCAATGTTAAAGATTATCTTTAAGCTTAGATGCAGATGACATAATTTCTCCTTGCATTTCTGGTATTTATCTTCTATGCCTTTGATGAAAACCCATTATAAGTTCATCTCTCAAGAATGAATGGCAATTGACTTTCTTAAAAAAGATGGTATATGGTCCACGAGACTTGAATCCTTTCTGATCAAAGATAAACTATTTTAATAGTGAATCGAGTGCTGTTGGGATCTAAAATGCCATGCAAGCATTTTGTCTAGGTTACTTTTCACTTATTTGATAGCTTACATTTTTTTTTCAAATAAAAAATGTACTTTAACCACTTACCGGAGCTGTTTGTTTCAAGGTTTGAAATATTGCCTGTTGCAATGATTGAAATAGATTCTATTCTATATTGCTAATATCGTAATGGGTTTTGGCCATCTCAAGATGATATCGACTCGATACTTCTGAGCTTTTTTCCTCAAAATCTTAAAAGAAAGAAGGTGAACTACACTTGATTCTCCTGGTGTCAAGCTCCAACAACCCTTATCATGTTGACATATCATGCGTGTCTAATCATTTGGATACTCTTTCGATGTACATCGCCTTTTGTCTCTTATAAATTATGGGACTACACTAAGGGCCTGTTTGTTTCGCCGCAAAACATCGCAAATCGTAAGTCGTAGAATGAGAATGAAAAAAAGTAAACTGTAGCAGAGAAAATATATTGTGTTTTACAGTGTTTGGTTGGTAAAGTGAAAGTGTGAAAGAGAAAGTATATTGTGTTTTACGGTGTTTGGTTGGTAATGTAAAAGTGTAAGTGCAAAAGTTAGCCACAAAATTAACTGTAGCAGTGATTTAAATATTATAAATATTATTAAATTAAATCTACTATTGAAAATTAAATTGTATTAATAAATTTGAGATAAAATATTAATAATTTTAATATTTTAATTATAACAATAATATTAATAAAATATTAGTAAAATTAGTAAAATATTACTAAAATATTAACTAAATAAATAATTATAAAATTTTAAGAAAATCTAAAGAACATTAATAAAATTTTAAGAATACTAATAAAACATAAATATTAAAAAAATCTTAAGAAAAATAAAAAATGTAGTTATAATATTATAATATTGTAAAATACTTAAAGATTATTATAATATTAAATTTTATTATAATAATATTGTAATATTATAAAAATATAAAATTAACAAAGTAAAATATAATTATAAATTTAATAATAAATTATTATTATAATGAATTATTTTTACAATATTAACATAATAAAATAGTAATATAATAATAAAGTATATTATAATATTAACAAAGTAATTATTTGTATTAAGAAATAAATAAATTAAATATATATTTTTATGTTAATAAAGTATTAAATCTAAATAAAATATTAAGAAAATTGGTGTAAATATTAATAAAATAATAAAGTATTAAATAACAATATTAAATAAAAAATAAAATAATAAAATAAAATATTAAAACAATATTAAAAATAATAAAAAACTAAAAAATACAAATATAAAATAATTAGATTAGATAAGAAATTAAACACTATTAAAAATATTAAATTATATATTGATTATCAAGTAACTGCTTTGAAGTACAAGTGTAGTACAAGTGAGATTTACATGATCACAAAATTAACTGTAGCAGTTGTAAGTGAGAAAATTTGAGTGTAAAAGTGAGATTTATATGACCACAAAATTAACTGCAGTAACTGCAAGTGAAAAATGAGAATTGTATTTTGCCAGTTGTTTTGTAGCGAAACAAACAACGAAAAATGAAAAAGAGATTTTACGACTTGCGGCCTTTTGCGGGGAAACAAACAGACCCTAAATGAAAGATGGCAAAACTTCTAAGATTTAAATCAACCTAGTGCCAATGCAATCAATCCCTTTAACTCATTCAGAGAGAAATTTATTGAAAGAATCTTTGGAAGAAAAGAGTAGATTTGCTAAAATAATTTTTATTAATACACTCATCAGCCTGTGCCAGTTTATTGAACTTTTGAAAATTGAGATCATCTTCCATTACGCTCCAATCGCCCAGACACGGAGCCAACCAAGGAGGAGATATACTGCAACTCACGGGGACATTAAACTCAAACACAGTGTTCTAAAAATTGGATTAATCAGTCGAATAATCCTAATCATTGGCAGCCCGTGGAATATTACATTTAGTGCTCTGATTATGCTCTCAGGCGCTTAATTGGATCCAAAATGATTAAGCGCCCGATTAATCTATTATTTATTAAATAATAGATGAATTATAATATTTTATTATTTTATATTTTGCATAAAGTGATACTTATATTTTATTGTTTTTGATTATTTTTTAAATTAACTTATTTACACAATCTTTCTCCATCATTTTTAAAACTTATTATTTTGATTGATAAATTTGACTAATTTTTTTATTTATCTTTTTTGCAGGTAAGTTCTTTGATTTATATTTATATTGCAAAATTTGAAATTTAGATTACTAATGCGAAGAGATAAGTTCTCTTACTTTCTTTTTTTACTATTTATTCATATTGTCTTGTTGTTCATCATATTATGCTTTATAACTTCACATCTAGATATCTAATATTTAGGCATTTATGACAATTAACTGTACATATTTATATGTAGTTGTGTATAAATATAATTAAATATGTTAAAATATTCAAATTTGATTAATATCCGATTAATCCATGATTAATCTGATTAATTATTATTCAGTATTGGACCACACGAATAATGAAATCGATTTTAGAACATTGCTCAAATAAGAATTATATCAAATGCTTGATTTCTATCTGTGCACTTCTATTCATTTATACCCTCACAATTGAAGCAATATCTAAGTTTATAATCTTTTAGCTTATCAACTTATTCATGTTTGTTGGATTTTATTAAAAATATTCTAACTATATAGATTACTATTGCACCATCTACTGTGTCATGCAATATTTTGATGAAATATGATCGAAATTCTATCAATTATTCCATAAAGGATATCAAGACATTGCTAGTTATCTTAATAGTTTTAAATAAGGTCTAGTTGTATTCTTAGAATTTTTAGTGACCGATATGATTGGAAAGATAAGTGTAATATTTTCTCGTTGCCGATCCCAATATCACAAAATCATCATCAGCCAATACCGATATTGATTTCAAGATTTCAAACCTAGGTTTGTTTATTTGCCACTTGGGCACATGAAAATACTGCTTTATTTTGTTGTGGCGCAAGTGAAAGTTTAGGAGATAGGAATTTGAGCATAAAAATAAAATAATAGTATTAGTCTATTATGTTTGGTATTATACCATATATTCCTCTGAACTTTGTTTCAGAGCTTCTGAAAGTCTATTGGAGTAAAGTTTTGCAATCAACTTGTAAAATGGCAAAAATATATTGGAGCTAAGATTTGCAACCTACTTGTAAAATGGCCCACTAGAAATTGCAATAGGGGCATTATGAAACAAATATGTTCTTATTATACATTTTCAGAGGATGTATGATGTATTCCATTATGTTTAGGTTTTCCAATCGAGTCTTAGGCTCTGGTTGGATAGAACACTTAAGGAGTATCATTTATGAATTTTTAGGTGGGAAGTAATATGGGAGCTTTAATACTTCTAGGACATACTTAGCTCAGTTACACCATTTACCAAAGAGCATGGTGTGCAAAGAAATTGGATAATCCACTTCATTTACTTTGATCTACATGTTTTCAAAACTCTATAAAGGAAAAATCATGCACTTTAGGACCATTTACTCATGAATCAAGTCGTTGAAAAATGAACAATTTTCGATAATAGAACAAAAGAAGCCTCACAATTGTTGAATTAGATTATCCTAATGGCGTAAATTTTGTTGACAACAATCTACACGCCTTGACTAAAAATGAAAAATCATGTGGTTTGAGGATATCAGACTCAGTCACGAGATCTTTTTACATCTATTGAGAGAAACATGGAATGGTCTTCGTAAAATTCCTGGCTGATATGAACTCGTGGATGCACATTGTTGCCAGACATCTAATCTTATCTGCTCTCTTAATTCTGACATCTTGTTATTAAATTTTAATTAATCAAGCCTCTTAAATGAAATAAGTTGAGAAGTGATTAAAGAGGAAAATGCTTGCTGGATAAAAAGAAAAGAAAAATATAGATAGGATTTCATAGGCTGGTAAAGCTTTTGTAGCCTTGGTCTGTGGAGTGATCTCCTTACATTGTTTTTCAATTTAAAGTAAAGTGGAGCATAGGCACTGATTTCATTATGGAATATGCTTTTCTATTATTACAGAAATAATTTGTCAAAAATAAAAGAAAATATCTAGTTGGTATCCAAATTTGTAGGACATTTGGTTCTTATTTGGTCACACTAGCCTGATTGATCGACTTCTCGGAAAGGTCTGAAAGCTAAACCTAATTATCTGACAATACATAAGGTTAAAATTTTAGCCCCCTTTAATTATTAAGAATATACTTGCCATAAGGTAAGGTTAAAATAGTTTTTACATTACTTTCTTGGTCTGCAAGAAATCACGAAGGAAAAAATATAAAGAGAAGGAGAGAGAAAAAAAGAATTACTTTCTTCTTCCCCAAGAAATCACGGCGAAAGGAAAAAAGAAAGAGAAAAAAAAAAAAAAACCATGGCCTCCCCCGCTCGCCAACTATGTTCCTTCGCCAACGTCTTCGCCAACCTCTCACTCCAACTCTTCAGCCGCCGATGGTCCACCATTGTCTCGGATCCCGCTGTCGTTTTCGCCCCCACCATCGACTGGAGGCTTTTGAATGTGTATGGCTTTAGATCCTTTGGATCCATCCCAGATCCGGCAGCCTCCTCCATTTCCAGCGAAGAAGCCACTTCGCCAGAGGCCGCTATTGCTTCCGATGGCACTATTCCTTAAGCAATCACTGATGCATTGATAAATAGTTATAAAACATATGCTTTTTTGTTTGTAGAGCTTTCCAATAATGTAGATCAAAGTGCACAGAGTAAATTGTTCAATTTTTTTTTTTGCATGCACACACTTTGGTAGGTGAGCATAACCAAGCTAGTTATGCCTTGGGAATACTAAAGCCACTTCCTGTATTATATGCATACGTACATGCGTGCATGCTTATTATTATTATTGTTATTATTATCAATTTGTGAGGGTTCCCCCACACTTAAACCATACAAACCAATCCTATAATAACTATTGTAGACCCGTCACTACAACACTGCTACAATAACGCTGCAGTGACTATTCCTCTAACAACACCATGTGTCAGTTATCATGGCCTAAAAGGTTTGTGACTGCACCGAGGATATTTCTTTTTCCTTTTTCTTTTGCCTTTGTAATTAGTTATCATGGCCTAAAAGGTTACTTTTTTTCCCTTTTGTCAGTTATCATGGCCTAAAAGGTTTGTGACTGCACTCATGGATCATGAGATTACCTTTATAATTTCTCTAACAAAACCTAGGTTTCATGGACACCAGTTGACAGTGTACTTGTGTAGAGGTAAGTGCCACCCCCATAAGTCTGGTATTGGTGAATGAATTTAGAAGTCGGAAGAGCTTATTCTTATCTTAAACCATTATTGTCTGTCTTAGTTTCTCGTTTATTATTTTTTTTTCCTCTCTCTAGGCCTATCAAAATCCCTTTTTTCGGCATTGAATTTGTCTTATCTATCCCATATGTGAAGTAACAAACTTTGTAAAGACAAGTCCATTGGCTATGTAAGACATTAATGTAAGGGAATTTCTCTACATCATGCTTATGACTTTCACCAATCAGCTCATCACTGTATACAATATTCCTCTCTCGTTTCTTTCTTTCATTGTAAATTTGTTTTCTATGTACATGCTATGAACTTTTCATTTATACTTGTGGTTCATAGCTGATCCAATTAAAGAAAGGTTCAATGCTACTGAAAACTATGAACCATATCATATTTACTGTTCATATTTTAAAATTTGTGGTGTATGTGCATGTTTCAGATTGTGGTTCTCTGTCATATTAAATGATTATCCATCTCTGCCTACTGCATCTATTGTTTAGAACTTCTTCCACTCAGTCAATGTTTATTTTATGCTTCAGGTGCTCCAAGAACGAGGGGAGAGCACATCACTCCATGGTCGTGCTACCTTTTCTGTCTTACTCTTTCAGGTATCCATTCTTTTTGCATATAAATACGAAATTCTTCGTTGCAGCTTCATTCTCCCGCAGTTTATCTCAAATTATTGAGGTATAGCTTTGTAGAGAGATTGCGAGCTAATGTACAAGACTGTCCATGCTGTCATGTAAAATGTATTCCATGCTGTCATGTATAGTATTGGATGATTACAATTCCACCTCCCCACCATAGCTGCTAGCGGCTTTTGATTTTCCTACAGAATTTCATATTTGGTCAAGAGAATGCAATCAAATGATTTTACCTTTTTGCTTGTGTTCATGGTTTGTGTAGAATAGTTTGTAGAAGTTGTATCCTTGATTTTTCATGCACTTGAGTCAGTGGCTTGTGTCAGTATTTGGTCTTGATGATATTCTTTCTTACCTTATATTCTTTCTTTCCTAGGACTTGGCGGTGGTGGTTTTGCTGATACTAATTCCACTTATTTCGCCAAACTCTTCCAAAGGAGGGGTAACCTTCTAAATTCTAATCTTGCTCTTTATTTTCCATACTTCACTTTTAACATTTACTATTTTAATTTTTGTTAGATTTTCTTACAGCAGATAGCAAAATTTCATATTTTAGTTTAAGAGTTTAAAATTCCTTTTACATCAATCTTGCGTGTAACTAATGTCTCTTTTTTATAAAGTTCATCTATGACCGCATCGAATTATCATTAATAACTAAATGTATCCTGAAGAGTTGATATGCTAAAGTTAATCTGAACTTGATATAAACATAGAAAATGATAAAGTAGACACAGCTGAGAAGAGTACACAGTTGGTTGCACAATCTAATATCTCAATACCTCAAGAACTTTTTCATTATAGCAGTTATCTTGTGATACCAACTGATTGTCTATTAAACCTCTTTTACCCTGGAAGATCCGCCTGTTACATTCTTTCTACATAGATCCTACCCATGTTTGCTGAAGTGGTACCTTGTTTAGCCGGCTCATCCTGGTATAATGGCCTTGTGTGCAAATAGGAAAAGGACCATCCCCTACACATCTGCGATTGTGCTTAAGAGATTCTACAAATTGTTGATGAATTTTCTCCCAGATCGGATCTACCCTTGAATCTCTATGTTACAGTTTAAGATATTTATGCTTTAGAAGTTCTAAGGCAGTTAAACATTCAATTGGAATGCAGTTGCCATTTTCGCTCTTATATTTGAGAAACCAAGCAGGAAATTGGAAGTGAAATCACTAACCCAAAGTCACGATAACATCAGTTTATTAGATTCTTCTGGTTGAGGATTTTGTAGGCCGCCTGACTGGAGTATCCTTAGACCGATAGCCACTTCACACATGATTAAAATGATGTTAAGGCATTTAACATTCTTTTATCAGCCCAAGTACTGTCATTCCTCTGTCTAGCATGACACTTCTTGGACACTCCTTGGTCATGTTTCTGATAGTTTTTCATCTCCAGAATTTTACAAGATGTTTAAATTTGAGGCGTTGATGCTTGCTTGAGATGGCTTTGGTATGAGAATGAATCCTTTATATCAATAGATCACAGAGAGATGCAACTTTGCTTTATTTCTTAACAGTATATACTTGTAATGACTGTCTTGCAGTAACAATTTGATAAATAGCAGGCTTTCCTTGTTGCTTTGAAGTTGAAAAGATACTCAATTAATATACCCTATCAATTCCTCCCTGTGCATGCATGCATTTGTAATTCTGATGAAGCAGTTCTTTTTCAAGATCGTTATTTTTCACTCTTCCTCTTATTGATTGACATTTACACCATTTCTTCTCCTCAGGTTGGTTTTCAAGCAATAGCAGAGGCTCTGGGAATGGCTGCTGTAAAAGCAATAGTAGCTATTGCTGCCATAATTGCTGGAGGACGACTGGTAAGGCTTTGCCTTGAAATTTAAATATTGTAAGCAGAGGTATAGAGAAACGTGAAATGCACTTCTGTCTGCAAATTCCATGTACTATTTTTTTATTTTAAACTGGAGAAAGTGTAAACTTATTTCTGAATCCTTGCTTTGCATGGTATCTGAAAAATCTTTCTGCTTACCCTCAACTAGATATTAGGTTGGTCTCTTCAAATGTTATTGGGATTCTCGCTGAGAGGTTTGCGTGTGTTCTTGTTATTTATGATTGAATGCTGAAGACTTCTCATTGCTACCAGAAGTATGCACTACGTCTTATTTCTTGTTCCATTTTAACAGTATTTTCAGATATGAAGACTGTTAATTTAATGGATTTATAATGATATCCTTAGGGGGCTGTCACTAAGCCTTCTAGGAAAATCTCCATATTTAGTCACATTGAATAATGTTAGCCTCAAGTTTCACCTATACAAGCAAGACTGTTAAATGTCAATGTTATTTTACAAAGTTGTTATTAGAAACTCAAAACTCATTGTTCATTGCATTTTCAAGTTATAGGCTGTAATTGTACTGACCATTTTTTTTAATGAAATCTGACAGTTACTTCGGCCAATCTATAAACAAATTGCAGAAAACCAGAATGCAGAAATATTTTCTGCTAATACCCTCCTTGTCATTCTTGGAACAAGTCTCCTTACTGCACGGGTATGAGCGAACAACCAAAGAATTAGCCATATCACGTTTTCCTATAAATAGTAATTTGTAATACTTTCACCTTGCAGGCTGGACTCTCAATGGCTCTGGGAGCTTTTTTGGCTGGTCTTCTTTTAGCAGAAACAGAATTTTCCTTGCAGGTTGAGTCGGATATTGCTCCATATCGTGGACTTCTGCTAGGTCTCTTTTTCATGACTGTAAGTTTAATGTATCAAACCTTTCACAACTTCTTTACATTTGTGTTATTTATAGTTAGTGTTTCCCTCTACAGCAATTTTAGGTAATTCAGTGTTTATCTAAATGATTGAATCAAGAGAATCTAATTACATGATTTTTTTTTTCCTACTTGCTTGAGTTAATTGAATCAGACATGTATGATGTACCTACACCTTTATGGTCACCAAGTATTCTAGATCTCTTCTAGCTGGAAGATCTTAATTTTGTTAAGACTCCCTTCATCCAACGAAACCGATCTCAAAGAATCCTATAAATTGTTCTTCTATATAATGCCTCACAAAAAAAAAAGAGGAAACATTGGTTACTAGTAGAGTAATTTTGGAGCATCAATTGCTCGATTGGATCCATCTGGATCTCTTTTTTAATATCTTGTTTATAAGCCATCTTTATTTCCTGGTTTAGATCCCCTACTTTTTCCTAGTTTTACAATATCATTCTTTTGATTTCGACTATTTTGTAAAATACGAAACATTACTGAAGAATAGCAATTCCTAGTTTGCTTGGAGAATTACAATAGCCTGAATGCCTTTATTTAATTGTGTGAACCACACCAACTTTTCCCATTGTTTATGAGATTATTCTATTGGCATTTACTATTTTATTCAGTACCAAGCATAAAAATTCTTATATTTGTTTGACTATTAGAATATACTGATGCACACTTTCATATCATCTATATATGCATCTGTTTCATGTATGTTTGCATGCATATAAATTATAAGAGCTGCTTCACAATTCAATTCTTCAGTTTTAATGAATTTCCTACACCTTTAAGAACCTGAATGATTGATACTAGACCATGCCAGTATTGATGAAACATAGAGTGACTATCTTAAATCTTGTCTAATATGTATTCCTAAATATCACAACTTGAAACAGTTGTTTACTTGTCTCCTAATCTAAATGTTTTATTGTAGTTTGAGGTTGAAGTGAGTTAAAATTCCTGAACTGAATACCCTTCCACCAGTTTTATGAACCATAAACTAAGCTTGTAACCTCTGTGGATGCAAGCCTTTTGTGTCCTATTCAAGTTGAGATTTTTCAGGCCTGCCTTAGCTTTTAGATCATCACACTATTAAGAGACCTGAGTTTCTTGTAGCTATTTTGCCAGAACATCATGTTGCTATAGGTTTAGTAAATCCCTCAAATGGTAATTGGCATGTTGTTCAGTTTGCTTGTCAATGTCATATGCAAACCTGTAGAACAACTTACTAAATGGTAATTGGCAAGTTGTTCAGTTTGCTTGTTAGTGTCATATGCAAACCTGTAAAAACCTAATTTGTAATGATTCATGCATATGTACAAGCTTTGTTATATATGTTTATATTTTGATGAAGTTTTTCAGATCATTTGGTACACGAGAAACAGTTTATCTGCACTGGGTTTGTTGGTTAACTTCTACATTTGTTCTAAATGCTTTCACCTTTATAGTATTTTGGCCCAACCTATACACTGCATTATTTGTTTTCTTCTCTCCGAAATGCTGGTGTTCAAATGTTGAAGATAGTCTCTGTTTTATGCGGTTGGAATGTCTATTGACCCGAAGCTTCTCCTTTCCACTTTCTTTTATTATGGCATCATTAAGTCTCTTGATTGGTGGAAAGGCTATACTGGTTGCTTTAGTTGGTAGAATTTTTGGCATTTCTAGTATAGCTGCTATTCGAGTTGGTCTTCTTCTCGCACCTGGTGGAGAATTTGCCTTTGTAGCATTTGGGGAAGCTGTGAATCAGGTTTGCCTCTCTAGATTAGTTGTTCCATAAAATGCCTTGTTTTCTGCAATTTCTGAAAGAAGTTTCAGTTAAAATAAGGGTTTTTGCGGTGACCTCATGAGAAGAGTTCCTTTTCCAACATTTGATTTGGGCACCAGATTTATAACATATTTATATGTATACTGTGTGCTGCATGCCATCAATTGAGTTTTTATATTGCATGCATCTGAACTTTGTTGCACTGAGAAACGAAAGGGTTTTAATCTAGTATAGCTGCTATTCGAGTGGTCTTCTTCTCGCACCTGGTGGAGAATTTGCCTTTGTAGCATTTGGGGAAGCTGTGAATCAGGTTTGCCTCTCTAGATTAGTTGTTCCATAAAATGCCTTGTTTTCTGCAATTTCTGAAAGAAGTTTCAGTTAAAATAAGGGTTTTTGTGCGGTGACCTCATGAGAAGAGTTCCTTTTCCAACATTTGATTTGGGCACCAGATTTATAACATATTTATATGTATACCTGTGTGCTGCATGCCATCAATTGAGTTTTTATATTGCATGCATCTGAACTTTGTTTGCACTGAGAAACGAAAAGGGGACACATGTAATTACAAGCAATTAAATGTTGCCTTAGCTGTATGCAGAGAGTAAGTGTTTTCTTCTGTTTATGATATATTGCAGGGTATAATGTCTCCTCAATGTCATCTTTGTTGTTTTTGGTGGTTGTATTTCTATGGCTCTTACACCGTGGCTAGCGGCTGGAGGTCAGTTGCTTGCGTCTAGATTTGAGCAGCATGATGTTCGAAGCTTGTTGCCAGTAGAAAGTGAGGTAAATGCTAGGAGTTTTTGGTATTTTTAGAAAAAAACTTGAGTCATATCAAAAACCATAACAATGTTATAACTAATGACAGAGATGCTATTGTGCAGACATATTCACATTAAATGGCATGAGTTGCAAATTAACCAACTAGCATCAAATGAGTTTGCCATTCATATAAATTAGAATAGGAAAAATCATCATATGATCTATGATGCATCATCACAAGAAGAATCTTTGTTTATTTATTAATAAAGCCTGCAAAACAAATGTTCCACAAATCAAATTGGAATTGTGTACACTATCATTTGAATACCAGTTAATTTCAATATGTAGGTTTATAGGATATTTCTACCATATAAAATAGTGTTCACATGGTATAATATCTTTTTCACTCATTAAATTATTATTTATGGCATCCTTTTTAGCCTAAACTGTTCTAATTTCTTTTTTTTTTGGGAATGTGCTTTCATGCATAGACTGATGACTTGCAAGGCCATATCATTATTTGTGGATTTGGACGAGTCGGACAGGTGCTTTTACTATTTGTCTTTGTTAAACACATTAGTGTGCAAATCCTTAAGACTAACTGAAATTTGCTTATGGGGTTCTCCTAATATAACTGTTGCTATGATAGATCATTGCACAACTTCTTTCTGAGCGATTAATTCCATTTGTTGCTCTCGACATCAGAAGGTATGCTTCTCTATCCTGATGTTTAATAGGGTGGTAACATGAATTTCTATCCCCCCCCCCCCCCCCCCCCCCCCACCCCAAAAAAAAAAAAAAAAAAAAAACCGTGGTTTACTCAATACGCTCATGAATAGAATTATAGAAAAAAAGTGTGCATGCACGTTCAGTCACACATGCACAGGAGAATGCACATGCAAATAGACAAAATATGACCGATGCCTTAAAAAAAAATTCTGCTTGCAAGGATGTAAGCTAAACATCACATTCTGCTGCCAATCTCAAAAAATGACTTTAAGCTAATATTACTTCCAAACATTCCTTACAGGGTCTTATACCTATAAGCCTGCCATTTTGTCAGGTCTCATGATCAAATAGCTTTTACAACATTCTCTACTATTCAACTGTTGCAGCTATTGTATAAGTTAACATATTGCTAAATAAGGAAACTCTGTTTCATTTAAATATTCTAGCCATCGTTTTGTAGGAGACGGTCTGCAATGGAGGCTATTTTCCTGAAACCATCTGGAAAGAGAGAGCGTATCTTTACTAACCTGGACAAAGCAAGATCCTAATGTACTATGGAAAAGTTAATAGACTTGAGGAATAAAATATAGTCGATTAGTATATTAAAATAATTAAAAATTTTATGGACGAGTTGCATTGACAAGCAGTGGCAAGGACTGTGACAGTTCTACCAGTCATGAGTTATCAGGATAAGACTTGAAGACATTACTCCTCACACATTTCAGTTATGAGCTGATAGTTGATATTCAGGCACCACGGTGTATTGTTTACATGGTTTTATTTTTTGCATGAAGTGGGAAAATAAGGATAAAAAAGTTAGTGTATATTGGAAATGTGGGAACCAGTTTTCAATGTTAATAAGGTTCTAACAAGCTTTATAAAGAATGCAGCTAGATTAAGTTACACGAATATACTAATTTTTTGAACCAAAACAAAGATGTTGATCCACTAACTACTAATGACCAAGATATATAGTGTGCCCACATTTTTTTATTCCATATCTATTATACATAATGGAGGGGGGATTTCGAGTTTGAGGCCCTGCTCTTAACCGCAAAAGAAAAAAAGAAAGAAAGAAAAAGATCTATTATACATAATAATCAATAGATAAAAGTAATTTCATACAACCATAGTTCAGTGTATGAAGTGAAACTGTACTATGATATATAATTGACAACTTAAAAGTGATCACTTGGCCTGTCATGATGCAACATTGGGCAATGACAAGATCTAATCTAGTTTCATATGTGAATGATGACACTAGAGTGGTTTTCTTGTAGAAACCATGTAGTATAAGGAACAACAAATACACTAGAGTGTACGAAGACAAAAATTTGTTTGTTGGAGTGGTAACATCTTCTGGGGTAGTTAGAGCAGTTCTGGGAATAGATTGTTAAAGAAGTAATTGAAACAGAATTGCTAAATCCAAGTGGGATCATTTTGAGGATTTGTTCATACTATTAGCTTTCCTATTACACTACATGGTAATCTTTTCTTAAACAACCAGATCATTCTAGAGAGAACCAAACACAGGCTACGGTTTGAGGATTCACCGAGACTTAACTGCATTAGATGAAGTGGTTCCTGTTGACCAGACTAAACCCATATCTGGAATGATAACTCGTGCACATGGAAGGTGATGCCCAACTTAGTTAGCATTTTCTATCAAGGATTACATCATTCTCAACATAAAAGACCATATCTGACAGTTCTTAACCATAGTATAATAATATACAATAGATGTCACATAGTAGTGATAGCTCAGCTACATTGTTTCTAGCTACTGTAAGGTAAGGCTTGTGAAAGTCCATGATTTTTTTGGATTTATATATTTTCATCTCTCTTTTACTTTTTCTTCCCAACCTCTATTACTGAATGATCAAGGGATCCTGGAACTAACTTGATCGGCTGAACTGGAATCAAAACAAAAAAAAAAGCATCATTTGATAAAAAAAAATTGTATAGGGCCGGAATCTCGGAACTTGATGCTGATAGAAGTGTTAGAAGGATTGAAATGGTGTGAAGCCATGTGTTAACATAAGATGTTACTTTACATGAGTATCAGTGACTGAGAATCATAATACTGAACCATATGGTTTGCTGGAGATTCATTATGATTATGGACCTATGGTCAACTTATGTTTTGGCCTAAGCCATTATGTATTCTATCTACCACTAGATAATCCTTAAACATGGAACCAGGTCCATCTATCTAATAACACCAGATTTCTTATTGTGATGAAACAAGCAACAAAATGGAATCTTACTAGTTGTGGTAGTTGTTGGATACGGACTGGATCAAGACTATGTTCACTAGACGTATAGGTTGATCCTTTTATCTATCTGACCAATTACCATCCCTGGAATTATTGCTTGATTCACTTGGTGGGCTTGCTTTTGTTCCATTTAGTGATTTTAATAGCTTCTCAAGCTCTTTTTAGCTAAATACGAGACCGCTGTTCCTTTTTCCCCTTCAACATTTCAACTTTAAAGTTTAACAATTATAATAATTAAACTATCTCTACTTGATTCAGAATAATTTATCTGAAGAGCTTTCAAATTATGTACATAATATTCAACTCCCACTGTATGTTTGAAATAATCCTAATAACTATAACCTGTCATGGCATCAGGGATCTTAGCCACAGTACAAAAATATACAATAAACCGGTTCTACCCATACTCAACCTGTTTAACTTGCACGTCCATATGGTGCCTGACCTCACCTGACAAATGGAAGAATTTTTTTCCTATCCTGCAATTTAGCAGGTTCGGTTGGATATTAAGGTCTCCTCCCTGCTTTCTCTGTACACTTTACAATGATATGTAAATATGAGGGTAGGTAGCTTGGAGGATCAATATATTCTGTATATGTCCTGTTAGAAACTTAGGACTAGCTAAATTACTCGGAAGCTCTGTTAGGTTTTCAACCGTATCTGCGCTCATTTTTGTCCTCAAGTTGCCTTTACAAATTCTTACTTTGCGGGTGAGTTGATGCTGATGGATTGCCTGTTCTTTCTAGTTAGTGACATAGTCATCTTCAGAAGTTGGTTTACACTGGAAACACAATCTTAATGCATAACTGATTTTTGTTTTGTTAGTTACTTCAAAGTCTTACTTCCTACTCAACAAGAAACGAGAACAATGGCAGTTATTTGTGCTCCTCAAAGGTTCACACAGCATATAATGAGAACCTTGGAAAAACAGATTTGGATGGTACAGCTTTATATCCTCATGGAATACAGATGTCTTACCCATTTCTATATTTCTTATCTTGAGCACTAAGCTGCCATGCCCTTAGATTGGTTGGTTGGAGGGCAGGAGAACAATTGAGTTCCAGCAAGTCATTACCCTGTATTTTGCCAATCACTTTTTAAACATGAATTTTTTTGTACATTCTCAATAATTAACATTGCTGATCTTATATAATAATAATGCCTAAAGATAAAGGATAGGACGTGTTTTTGCTGGCTATGATATATGCACACATATTAGCAAGACTCTTGCTTGAATACCAATACCGATGACTGTCTTCCTTCTATTCATCTAACATATCAAATTATCTTTTTTTTCCCTGTATGACCAGTCTGCTTGATGCTTATGTAGACCTTTCAACTTTTGGTTGATGGCCCTCAGCAACCTGGCATGATATTTAGCTTCATAAAACTATTCATTTGATCATCATGGCACATGATGATAACTGAAATTTATTAGTTTAATTCTTTTCTGAACAGTGATCGGGTAGCGGTTGGGCGTTCACTTGACCTTCCTGTGTATTTTGGGGATGCAGGGAGCCGAGAGGTAAGTGAAGTATTTCAGATGGGAAGTACGCCTCTGAGTAAATTAATTTTGATTATTTTCTTTAATATAATGTTTATTAGGTCCTTCGTAAAATTGGGGCGGAGAGAGCTTGCGCTGCTGCAATTACTTTAGATACTCCTGGTGCAAACTATAGAACTGTTTGGGCGTTGAGCAAGTATTTCCCGAATGTGAAGACATTTGTCCGTGCTCATGATGTTGATCATGGCATTAATCTGGAAAAGGCTGGTGCGACAGCGGTAAGTGATACTTAACATGTCATCTCCACACGGGATCAAGAGTGGTCTATGAGCATCAATTCTCCTACCCAGGGTTTCATCATACATAAGCTAATTAGATTTTTTTCTTCGAAACTTTTTAAAGGTGGTTCCCGAGTCTTTGGAACCTAGCCTTCAGTTAGCAGCTGCTGTTCTTGCACAGGTAAAAGAATCTAGCTACTGCTCATGCTGAAAATGATGTGAATTCAAGTTTTTCTTATTGAATAAATGACTTTAGTACTTTGCATGTTTGTAACTCATCATTCTCTTGTAGGTTAAGTTGCCAATGTCAGAGATTGCAGCGACTATCAATGGAATCAGATCTCGTCACCTCTCAGAGCTTACAGAGGTATGCAATCATTGAAGTCATATCTATTCCTCTATTCAACCTTCTCTACACACAGGGAGGGAGGGAGATCTGTTTTCTTGTACTCAGATCAAACTTGACAGTAGATTCTGAGGGGGAAAGATTCTCAGTAGTGCAATTCCACCTTATTAATTGAGGATGTTCATCGTTCAATCTGCTGTGATGTTGTGAACCTCAGACTACAAAATAGAGCACAGTATATGTAAATCATTTTAAAATCAATTTGTTGTTGGGAAAATGAAATTTGACACACAACAAACATTTTTTTGTGGAGTCTGCACAAGAAACTTGAAAGGCTGTTTTATACTTTCACATTTAAATCTTATGGAAATAGTGTTTACTCTATTTGAAGGTTCTATGCGGTTAATATTTTTCAAATACATGTTTTCGCATACAATGAAATGGATGAACATGTGACTGTAACATATAAAATTTACCTTAATGGCAAGCAAATTGTGGCTTTTAACTTCAGAATGTTATAAAAACTCAAGATACAATAAGATTGACTGAAGGCTTGTTTTATCTGCAGCTATGTCAGACTAGTGGAAGCTCGCTCGGCTATGGATTTTCACGGATTATGTCCAAGCCTAAACCATCGCTCTCAGATGATGAGAATGACGTAGTCGAAGGGACATTGGCTATATAACCATACTTCAACTAGGAAATAGCAAAATTTTTTTGTGACTGTACAGCGGATAAATCCATTCAAGCAGCAGAAATTGTATAGGAAAAAGAAATAGGGAAAGCTGTTACACTCCATTAATTAGTTTTCATTTTTTTTTTCCTTTTTTCTTTCTCAGATTCTAGCAAATTTACCCAAGGCAATTATTGATCTTGTATCTCAGGTTCTCAGTTCATATCAAATTTGGTTTCCAAATTCCAATGTTGAAATCCAAATTTTGCTTCATGTTATTGTGAAATGTTCTACTAGTCAAATGTCTTTAGTCTCAAGTCACAGTTTCGCATATATTTGCCGACAGTCTGATAAAAAATTCAGAAGAAATTTTCAATATTTCCTTTTTTCCTTTTTCTTAATACCTTCGATCTATGTCAATAGTGCATGGTCTGTTTGGCAAACCATGCATTGAAAGTTAATTGAATTTCATAAAAACAACAGTAAAATTTGATAGCATTTATTAATAATGTACAATTTAGAAAATTTCCCTGCTTCAAAAATAGTTAAAAATTTGGGCAAAATATGCTTTCTACAGTCTCGTAGATTTAAAATTCTCTAAGTATATCGCGCATCAGATTAAGTATATAGAAATAACCTTGACAAACTATACTGAAATATTATTCGAAATAACGAGTAAAAGTGTTTAAAACTAATTTATAATTACTTGCCAAAATCATGCAGTTTTCTGCTTCTTTCTTTTCTGTACAAAGCATACACTTTCCATTTTCTGGGAGAGAAAAAAAAAAAAAATCTTTTCCGAGCAATTTTAAATTATTTCAATTCTCCCGCCACGAAAAGCCGACCAACTGATCACACCGGCCTTATCAGTTCTTTGCCTTATCGGACGGCTATAAATATCCACCCCTCTGGTCAGCTTGTCTCATTTTGATCTCGTTTCTCTGTTCTATTCTTTTCCCGCCCAAAAATGAAGCCTCTCGGTCTTCAAACTCCCAAATCCTCTTCAAACCGCAGCAGATCCAAGGAAACTCCCCAGTCGAGGCGATCGGAGACAGGATCGAACGATCCGAAGGTCAATTACGAAACCCTAGCCCGTCTCCTACATCAATTTTTTTTCCCACTCTCTCAATTTCTCTGTTTCTCTCTCATCAGAACCTCTCAAAGGGCTCCAGATCCAATCTCTTAGAATTAACGGAGAAAGACTTCTCAGATTCGAGATCGAGCAAAACGAAGCCGGAAAAAGTAACTTCGAAACCCTAATTTTGTTACTCTCTTATGATTTCTTGTTTGATTCTTCATTTTCTGGATTCTCCTTCAACAGATCGCCCCAAAGAGCTGGCATTTGTACTTCGAAGCAGCCTCTGATTATCTAACAGCGACTTCTCCGTATCCGCTTCTGTTGTCGCCAGAACTGGACAGTTCCGTAGAAGATCAAGAGCTGGTGAGCCCCAAATCCTAAGTTCCCTCGAGACCATCAGTTTTGTCCCTCGGTTTTCTTGTTGTGGTTTCTTTGCAGACGAGCTGGATCTTGCCTCAGTCCACCATTTCGTCTGAGATCGTTCAAGGAGGAGCCCCATCGGGCAAGGTCGTGGTGTCAGTGGAGGGTGTCAGTGGAGAGTAAGGAGGCTGGGATGGTGACTGATCTGTTGAAAGAGTCGATTCTCGAGTTTAAGAGCTCTTCGATGAATCTTCTGGATGCTGTGAGAGTGGATGTTGGCAGAAAGAAGAGAGATACCGGAGGATGGAGTGATCCGATTTTTCTGATGAAGCTGCAAGCTGGATTGTCTCTGTTTCTGGTATTCACTGTGACGGTGTCGAATTTTGTTTTGGCTTCGGTGATTTCGAGCAGTGGCGAAGAGGAGTGGACTGGCTTTTATCCTACTTGAGGTACATGCTGCTGTTTCTCGTCAAAAACAGTGGTTTTTTAGTTTAGGTTTGGTTAAAAAATAGATTTGAATTTGAGCTGTAGCTGCCGAGTTTATGAATGAGTACAGTATGGTTCTTGTAAGCATGTGTAGTTAGAAGTAAACTCTTGCTGAGAGATTCAGGCATGAGAAGAAAATGCCCACAAAATAGTTAAACTTGTGCTTCGGTGTTGTTTAATTTTGAAGCATTTTCCACTTGTAGTAAAATTCAGTATCGAATGAATGCCTATGAATATGAAATTGTCTACTCTGTGACTGAAAGCCTAAAATTTGTAATATTAGTCATACATAAATCATTTACATATTGAAACCAAAACTTTCTGGCAATAAGCTTAAATACAACAAAGTAAAATCAACTAAATTAGAGGAATCTATTGACATTAATTTTTATGCAGATTTGTTTATTGATTGGAGTACAGAAGTTCAGTTGACAAAACTGCAGCGATATATTTTGTGTATTTTATAAATTGGTTCTCTTCTAGTTCTTCTGAAACAAGTACAATCTCTCTTTCCTGCACATAGCTCATTATTTTGAACATTTAAGCAACTGTAGTTTCTTAGTAGACCTTGTCACACTTCTGTGAACTCATTTTGCAGGGTTCTTGTAATTGTAGCCTAGCCTTGGGAAAGATTGATGAAAATTTCTGTTTTATGTGACATAAACAAAAATAAACTAAAAGAGCAAGGATGATTTTTTGGTAAATAACCCACTGAAAGTTGAATTGATTGGTAAATAATCAACATTTTGACCATCAAATAGAAGATTAACCTGATTTTTTCCCTCAGACAATCCCACAAATTCCATAACTAAAACTTTTAGGTCAGACATGAGAAAGAATGCCTTTAAAAACTTGTGTGGCAATTCAATTTATATTGTAGCCTCTTGTTTTATGTTGATGATTTAATGTGATTTGCTGATTGTTAAATAGAATTATCATCCTGCAATGCATAGCCTAAGTTGTGACTTATTTACATTTTCTAAAGCATACAGAATTATTATGCAAAAAGCAAATTTCAAACAAGGAATAATTTAGCCAAAAGAAAAAAAGCCCAAAATAAACGGAAAAAAAAAGGCCTGGCCCAGTATCGGCCCAATTGTAAAGATAAATGGCACTGAGAGACTGAGCGCTCTCTTAATATCTCATCCCATTTTCATCTCCTTTTCCCTCCTCTCATGGTCGGAACAGCCCCTCTCTGCTGCTCCGCCGCCGTTACTCTAACTGAAACCGGATCCAGTCACCGGCATTAAACATGGAAGGGCTTACCGCCTTCAGTGTGGGCGGTCGCTTCGCGGTCCGCTTCCCTTCAACCTCTCGCAGGAACCGCTCTTTATCTCACCGCCAGCCTCTTCGCTTCCGAGCCCTCGCTTCCGGCGAGGGACCAGAGCTCGACAAGTGGGATCAGATGGAGCTCAAGTTCGGCAGGCTCCTTGGTGAAGACCCCAAGCTAACCCTCGCCAAGGTAATGCTAATTATTATCCAATTCAATGTGGGGGCTTAATTGGGCGTGAAAGTTGCTAAATTCTTATCGATTGTTGTAAAAAGTTGTGTATTTTTGTTGATTATTTGGTAGATAATGGCAAGAAAGGCAAACCCAGATGTCTCTTATCTCGAAGTTGAAAAGGCATTTGCGAAGAACAAAGGTAATTTAGATGAGAGCATGTTCAAAATTCCCACAGATGTGAATGTAGAAAGAAGGCCTTCTGATTTGCCAAGAGAGAAAGGTCTGAAC
Organism: Agave tequilana; assembly: GCA_038442645.1. NCBI lineage: Eukaryota > Viridiplantae > Streptophyta > Magnoliopsida > Asparagales > Asparagaceae > Agave > Agave tequilana. The sequence continues at coordinate 14,812 of JAVJIF010019094.1, read as the reverse complement.
TTGTCGCGTCCTGTCATGAACAAGGGGGCCAAAGCTGCGGCTGAGTTGAATTTGAATTTTTCGCGGCCGGTCATGAACAAAGGGCCCAATGCTGGGGCTGATTTGAATTTGAATTTGTCGCGGCCGGTCATGAACAAAGGGGTCAATGCTCCGGCTGACTTGAATTTGTCGCGACCCAACATGAACAGAGAGCTCAAAGCTAAGAGACCAACTGAGCAAAATCAGTTGCCACGAGATGTCGATGACAAGAGCTTTAAAGCTCCTAATGTTGCCTTGAGAAAGCCTGTCGTTGTTCAAGAAGATGATGTTCCAGACAAGCGCTCGAAGATGAGGATAAAGCCAAACTTGTTTCTGAAAATGAGAAAGGATAATAGTGAGGATGTTAGTGATGTACCCCTCTTGCAGAAGCCCGAGGTGCCGCAGAAGCCTTTGAACCTTGATCAAGAAAATGTGTCAGGTTCAGGTGAGGTGAAGGCTCTGAATGATGCTGTGAAGCCTTTGAGTCCAAGTGAGATGTCACCAGACAAACCCGAGATGATTAATGCAATAGAACCCTCAAATAGTATCAGTGATTCTATAGACAAATCAGCTGAACTATATGGATTGGACACGGGTAATATACTACTGGGTTTACTCTCTTGGCAGTTTTGAAGTTTAAAATTCTATTGCATATTTTATACTAACGATATGCAGCTTTGAAGTTTAATATTTGTACTTGATTTTTCAAGGATCACAGCCACCTGAACAAAAGAATATTGAATCTCATGATGATGGATCTCCCGCTGCAGTTTTGGATGAGAAGTCAGAGAATGATAGTAATGATGTCTCTCAACAATCTCCTCTGCTAGGAAAACCCCAGAGGTATGTTTTTGTTTTCTTTGTACTTTATTATGTTGCTTTCAACATTTACCATGCTTGAAACAATAAAAAAAAAAGAAACACCATGATCCTAAACGTCCTGGGATTCTTTGTGGTATGGTTGTATACCGGTTGATACTCTATCTGGAAATGTCGGCAACTTACAGTTTCAAATGCCAGCCTATATTCTTCATGGCCCATCATCTAAACCTATACAAGTACAGATTGGTTTCGCTTAGGGATTTGTCTGCATAAATATGAGCTTTGTGTACTATTATATGAGACACACAATGTTCTTATTAATTTTTCTCAAAATAATTATGATCTTATTGACGAATCCAAATTGTTCCGCCCAAGGAAGCTGCTTTATCTTGACCATGCTCCTATTATATTTCATGATTAACTGGCTATTATTATGTATTTGTTTATTTATTATTTAGGAATAGGTGCAATTTAGTGTTCCCTACAGGATTCATACCCTGGTCTCACCTTTGCAATGCCTCCCCTTGACCACGGCACCGAGCACCTCTTGGTCATGTTTGACTAGCTTTAACTTGTAAGTTAATATTTATATGGTGTTAATAATATACTTTTCCCCTGCTAATTTTATGATACTACCTGAAAAAGTCCAAATGATATCCATCCTTTAGTTATTTGTTTCAATGAAATTTAGCTTCCCTTTTCTTACACTGAGCTGGGCATGTTCATGCAATGATTTTAATTTTACTGGATTATGTATATTTTTTTCACGAACGTTTTCAACTTCCTTGAAATGTATAACTATGGAAGCTAAATTTTGTATTCTATATATTAGTTTTGTTTATGAAGTTACTAAATTGTAGGCTGGACTCATCTGAAAACGAGGTGTTGCGGCCAACTGGAGAAGTAACTTCTAGTTTGAATGAAGGTCAAAGCTCTGATGCTTATATGGGAAACCCAGTATCAGCAGAACAAGAGGTAAAACTGCATCATTTGACTTTCTCTATCAATATTTGTACCATAAATTGTCGAGGGACCTGAATTTGAGGATCTACATTTTATTGAGAGAACTACAACTGACAACAAAGTAGGTTCCCTCACTGGCAATTCTTTCTTAAATTAAATATCTCATGAAAGAGTAAGCTGATTTATTAGGAAGTTGCAGGAACGTGAAAGTAATGACTGGAGAAGGGCAGAACATCTGCTCCATACAGGAGAAAGAGTTGAAGTTGAATTCCTTAGCTGCAGTGGTAGAGGTTTTGTTGTGAGTTCACTTATACCCTAGATATCCAACACTCACATATGTAGTTTCTGAAAGTTCCCATGTTTTTCTTGCTGCATTTTCATATTGAAAAACTACACTGCTACTCAGGTATCCTTTGGTTCAATAATAGGCTTCTTACCATATCGAAACCTTGGCGCCAAATGGAAGTTTTTAGCTTTTGAGTCATGGTTAAGGCAAAAGGGTTTGGACCCCGCATTATACAGGCAGAATCTGAGTATCATAGGGAGTTATGATATTCCAAACAAGAATCTTGTTATGGAGTCTGAAAAAAATCAAGAAATGGGTAAAAAGGATGAAGAAACATCAACACCCAGTATGAAATTTGAAGATCTTCTTGAGGCTTATGACAAAGAGAAGACCAAGTTCTTGTCCTCCTTTATTGGTCAGGTTTGAAGAGCTTGTTTTAGAGCTTACAGATGTCTCCTGTTGAAATTCTGTTATAAACTTTATCAGTACTAATTGTGACTCTGTTGGCAGAGGATTAAAGTATCAGTTCTGCTGGCTGATAGAAATTCTAGAAGGCTAATGTTTACAGGGAGGCCAAAAGAAAAGGAAGAGTTGGTTGAGAAAAAGAGAAGTCTCATGGTATGCAGCTATTTTATCAATTAACTCATTAGCATCAACTTTATATTACTTTATGCCTGCTTGAAAGCTGCAATTTTTGGAGTATTAGATAAAATGTCTGAGACATGATTTTGCTATTCAATTTTCTCATAGAAGTTCATGGTTAGCATGTTAAATACTATTCTGGGTCCATGATTATTACAGTTAGAAAACAAAAGAATTAGGTTTTCAATGATTGTTCCTTATTTAAAGTCAGTTGCACTTTTCGAGATCTCACAAGCATCAAAATAGCCTTATTCTTCTATCTATTTATTGTTGATTTCATGAATATTAACCATTAGGGACAAGGATTAGACTGGCTTTTAAAGGAAGTCTTCTTCTAGTCTTGTTACTCACAACTTCAACTTTTTACCCTTGATGGCTTCTATTAGCCTACTCTGTGGTATAGCTTAAGCAATGGAGCTATAACTGTCAACAAGGGGTTTGGACATGGATCTATTTCCTTTTTTTTGTTGTTGTTTGTTTAGAGAGCTCGGAAACTATGTTCTTTTATTTATATTTTATTTTAGGGAAAAATATGTCCTTGCCCCTCCATTTTTCAATTTATTCTTTGCCCCTCCCCAACTTTTGTTTACAGAATCACATTTTCTCCTTACCTTTCACAAGTCTTCACCTGGTCAAAATGTGGAGGCTTTTCCAAATTTGAAAGATTTTTCCTCTTTTGATACCAATATGAACTATGGTTTACTGTTTTCAGCTTGATGACACTATTATTCATTTTCCATGGTATGTTTTTAAAATTTCTGATACTGATAATGCTATCAGGATACAGCTTCCATGGTACTCTTCTTGTTATATGTTTGTGATATCTCATGATACGGTATTATTATATCAGTCACAATTCCAAGAATTTTTTTTTGAGGCTGGCAGATTGATTTTAAAAATCTCTGTCAAAAAATAGTGAGATAGATATTAACTGGTGAAGACTTACAAAAAGGAGTAAAATGTGAATGAAATTTGGAGGGGTAAAATAAATGATAAAATTTAGGGAAAAGTGGGGTTATGCAATTTTTCTTTATTTTATCAATGGATATGAAGTTCCTATACTCCTACTTTTTATTCTTTTTATATAGTTGGAATTTGTCCTGGGAGTGAGGCAGCGAGTATGTGAATTTGTTTAACCTCTAATGTGTTTATCTGTAGCTTACAGATTCTTGAATTGAAGAGGTTCAATCTTCAATTCTCCTCTTGAATCAGAAACAGTCAACAATCTGATGTTGAAATAAGGCTAATCAGGCAGCCTGTAAAGAACAGATAATCAATTAAGGTGGTGAATGGATGGAGGATAAGTTTTCTACTGTCCTAGAACAAGATGGCTCATGTTTATAGTTCATCAGGCTAGCCTTTAGTACTTAGAGACACCTTTATATGGAGTTTAAAGTCCAAATGTATGTTTAAGACTTATTTCATGCTGAAGTTGTTCTCTTTCCTTGACAAACTGTTTCAAATATTTTGAAGTTGGTACCTTGAGTGCTTGTATTTCATTCCTTGACCATCTATTTCTACCTTCAAAAATATTAATCAATATAGTCATCAGTCAAATTCTCTGTCCTACACCCTGGACGTGAAGACTTGTGCTGTGTAAACAGGCATAGATGGGGACCCTTTGTCTTAAGCGGGATGCTATTTTAACAGAACTCAACAACGCACAAGCATGTGAGAGGCTTCATAGATTTGTATTAGGTCAAGTATCCCATTGGAGTTTCAGGTTTCTTTGTTTGATTTAATTACTTGATCAGAAGCTATGGATTTGAATCATTAAGATCTTTTTACCCTACTTTTAATAAACTTGTCCTAGCCGCTAGGGTTTTGAGACGTAACATATACAGATAAACATTTACACATGCACACATATTGTATGATCTGAATCTTTCTCCCTAGTGTAGGTTTGGTCGCATCATGTTCAAATGATACTAGTGTAGATAGACTTGGAGAAAGTATAGAATTGGGATTTTGTCATTTTATCCTTTTCCTTGGTAGAAAGACCTAAATGCAAATGAATTGAGATTGAAAACCATGACCGAAGGTTTTTATTTTCCATGTGTTGGTTTCTTCTCTCTTTCCGCACTTAATCTGTTACCATGTAGGACAGACCTTGAATTCAATAGCATTCCAGGTCCTTCTGTAACTTGTAGAATTATTTTCGAACATATTCTTCAGATTTGGTTTATGGTATTATATCAGATCCTTTTATATATTTACCATCTTTTCCCGCAGCAGTTATATATCTCTGCTGATTTTATGAGGTGGTTCTTGCAGGCGAAACTCGGTGTTGGGGACGTTGTGAAATGCTGCATCAAGAAAATCACGTATTTTGGTATATTTGTTGAGGTAATAATGCCATGTTTTTTCTTCTGTAGCGTTAACTGTTTTTTAATATATATTTTAGATTATTTTGCTAACTAATTTAGTTCTTTGCAGGTGGAAGGAGTACCTGCATTGATTCACCAATCAGAAGTCTCATGGGATGCCACTTTGGATCCGTCGGCTTATTACAAAATGGTCAGGTATGAGTGGATGTTTCTTTCTTACTTTGCTTTGAAAATGAGCTGCCGGAGTTTGGCCATTTATATCCATTCTTTTCAGCCACTAGATTATATTTGGAAGTTAATAAAGTTTCCCTGGTTGAACTGGTTTAGAAATACTGAAATATATGTATCATGAATTGTGGAGAAATAAAAACCCTAGAATTGAATTAATTTTTTCATGAGAGAATATACAAGGTATATATTGAAGACAAGGTGGGTATGTGGGTAGCAACTCAGTAACCTAATACTAATAACCCAACTTAACATTCTCCCTCAAGCTGGAGCATAGAGATCTAACATGCCCAGCTTGTTATATAGATTAGAAAACACCTGAGGTGAGGCAGATTTGGTAAGGAGATCAACCAACTATTTTGAAGACTGTGAACTGGAACATAATCACCTTCTTTGTCCAAGCATCTTTAAGAAAATGACAACCAGTCTTAACGTGTATGGTTCTTTCATGGAATATAAGATTCTGGATAATATAGATAGCAGACTGATTATCATAATGCATAGGCATGGATCCAGACTGTCTGAAACTAAGCTCCATCAGTAGATTCTTTAACCACACCATCTCGTATTTTGTATGAGCCATAGCTCTATACTCAGCTTCTGCACTCAAGCGAGATACAACTTACTTTTTGCTCCTCCAAATTATTAGATTTTCTGCAACAAAAGTGCAATACCCAGTAGTAGACTTCCCTTCTCCTCAGTCACCAGCAAAACCTGAATCCGAATGTCCAGAAATGCGTAAATACCTATGTTTCCTGTACACCAGCTCTTTTCCTGGACAACTCTTAATGTAAGCCAGAACTCTTATTGCAGCTAACCAATGAGTCTCTCTAGGCTGCATGAATCTACTCAATACCCCTACAACAAAAGTTATATCTGATTGAGTAACCGTGAGATATATCAACTTTTCAATCTATCTTCTATATCTTCTTGGATCATCAAGTACATGACTGTCATTAAATCATAAATCCACGTTGGCTTCTATTGGAGTGGTAGCAGGCTTGCACCCCAAAAGACTTGCTTCCTCAAGAAGATCAAGAGCATACTTTCGCTGGGAAGAAGTATACTGTGTTTTTTATGTGCAACTTCAATTCCCAAAAAGTATTTTGGACGTCCCATGTCTTTGATCACAAAATGACACTTGAGATACTTCTTAGTCTCCAATAGCTCAACTGAATCATTACTAGTCAGCAAAATATCATTAACATAAACAATCAAAACTATGATGCCAGACTTTGCGTGCCAAACGAAGACAGAGTGATCTGAATGACACGGTGAAATCCAATAACAGAAATGGTAATGGCTGAACTTCTCAAACCACGCCCTTGGACTCTACTTGAGTCCATGTATGGCCTTCTTAAGACGACATATTTTTGTTCTCCCCTGAGCAACATAGCGTGGGAGTTGCTTCATATAAACTTTCTCTTGAGTCTAATATCCATGGCTTTTGAAGAGAGACAGTATAGGCATGCATACCTGAAGCAGATGCATGAGTCGTTGAAAGATCGTTCTGAGTAGAATCATAGTGCAGGACTCAAGCCAGATAAAAACTTTGATACCGCGAGATCCTGACGATATCCCTTCAGCGTAGCCACATCAGTAATAACAGGTTGATGCATTTTTAACTCATAAATAATATCTTTGAGTTCACCATAGAACTCAGGCACAAATCTGTCTCCTTATTTGAGCTTAAACAAGCGCACATAGATCTCAAACACCCTCGAGGGGTTTTTCTCATTGTCATACATCACCTTTAGTGTATCCCACATTTTCTTAGCGGTAGTCAAGAACATAACACCACCACTAATCTTCTCCTCTAGACTGTTGAGAAGTCGTGTCATTACAGAATAATCTCCAGTAAGCCATATCACATATGTAGGATCTGAAGTAGCAGGTGGATCTTGAAGGAGGGAGCAATTTGTTTTGAGCGCTAATGAAAATATGGAACGCCTGCGCCCATAACAAGTAGTTAGATCCATTCAACTTTATCGTAGTCTCTAATATTGTCTTGGGAATAGAAATCTCAACCATCGAAAAGAAGATCATAGTAGAGGAGCAACTTGTAGTCTCAGACATAATAGCCAGTAGATAGATCACTAGAAATCAGACAGTAGTAGTAGGAAATAGCCAGTAAGAAAGAGAAACAAGCAACTTAATTACCGGCAGAGATATAAATAGCCAGAATTGCATTAAGAAAACAATTTCTTACTCTGAAATCGTCAGATCAGATAAAAAAAATCTGATTTTTGAGCAGTAAACAGATTAAATCTCACCAGAGAAGTCTTGTAAAACATTCAAATAGTCAGATCAAATGTAAAAAAATCTGATTTTTGAGTAGTTATGGCCCTATTTGAGACCTTTGGATAAGGCGGGAGGGGGCAACACCTCTTTGAGATGGTGGAGGAGAGGCGCAACACCCTTTTGGAGGATTAGAGGAGGGAGCGGCACTGTGTTGAATGGTTGGGGGAGGGGGCAACACTAGTAGGGGGTGGCACTGTTTTTGGTGATTTTGGAGGGGACGGTACCCTTTAAGGGTTGGAGGAGGTGGCGGAGGTGTTAGGGGGGCAGCTATGTATGGAAAAGTGGGAGGGTGATGTTTTAGGAGAAGAAGGAGAATTTTGAGAAGAAGGTGGTTACTTTTAGGGTTAGGGTTTACTTGCTTTGATACCATGTAGAGAAATAGAAACCCTAGAATTGAATTGATTTTTTTAATAAGAGAAGGTATAAGGTATATATAAAAGACAAGGTGGGTATATGAGTAACAACCCAATAACCCAATACTAATAACCCAACTTAACATGAATGTTTATCCATATGGAAGTTTTTGTAGACCCTCAGATCTAGACATGGAATTAAGATGATCAACAATTGGATGGATACAGTTTTTGGTTAGGAAGGCACTTTTCTTGGGGAGACTGAATTTATGGAGATGATGGTGAAAGTTTTCGTTTTGAAACACTTGTTTTACTGTAGCCATGGCGATCATTTTAACATTCACATAATGCAGTCAACTTCTATTCTGTGAACAAGAATTGATGCTAAAGCAGTGCTTGCATCTGGTTGTGCATTGGTCTTTTGTGATGATTCATTTGTTAAGAACACACTACTTGCTATGAAAATATTGTAGAGGAGAATAAAAGGTGAAATTATCCAAGTTTTGTTGTCCTTAAATGTATATGGAAATTCATTGGAATATCACGAGGCCAACCCTTCTACCCATAACAGAGACTATACAGGCTACATCATAGAAAGCTGGTTTTTGTTATTTATTTGATCTCGTAATTACTTTTTCATCATTTTTTTGTCAATTTCAGAATAAGCCATTTTTGTTACAGATTGTGGAGGCGAAAGTTCACCAGCTGGATTATGCCCTCGAGCGGATCACCTTATCATTAAAAGAAATAACGGTACTCAGAGTATCATTTCCTTCTCGTTCTATGGCACATAAAATTGTTTAGTTGTTGACAAATTTTTTCATGTGCTTGCTGGCAGCCAGACCCACTGATGGAGGCCCTGGAATCGGTGGTTGGTGATCGTACTTCTTTGGGAGGTAGTCTTGAAGCAGCACAGGAAGATATTGAGGTCTTAAATTCTTCACATAGATAATTTCCTCCATCATTCCTCAAATCGTTCTGCGCTTTTAGTGTGTTTTTGTTCAGTTTTTTAAGTTTGCCAGGAGGGGTGTAACTGAAATCTGATGTTGACTACGAATTTGGAGGGAACACATCAACAACAATACTTGTAAATCCTATCAACCAGATGCTATGATCTTTCTGGTTAAGGTTACAATGTATGATAATAAAATTTAGTCCCAGAATACTGCTGCATCCGTGTTGAACACAACACAATCACTAGATCATATTGCATTGGTTAGGCGGTGGTTAGGTGGCCTAGGCGGCTCTTGGCACCCACCTTGGGCACCTAGAACGCCCCTAGCACTTTTTTAAACATGCATGTTTGTTAATTTGTGTAAGATAGTCATATATTTGAATCAAATTGGAATATCAGATAGATGTTCATAATGTGATTTACATATTGCTTATATTAAGAAATTGCTTTTATTGTATTGGGTGGTTCAGTTTCACACTTTCGCCCTACAGTCTGCATTAATCTAAATGCAGAATACAAATTTGGTGGGTTTTTCTGGTAAAATATCAAATAAATTGTGAGTTATATAAAGAAATTCTACCTGGTGAGGTGCTGCATTAGTTAAAATTATTCCTATTCTAGAGTCATGCTTAAGTAACTCATAAAATCATCTCTAACCATAGTTACCATAATCTATGCTAGCCATGGGCTGATGTGAGTCGCTAATTGAGGAACTCAAAAGGATTGATGGAGTCAAAGTGTTCAAAAGGGCGTTTCTTCTTAAGCCCAGGTTTAGCTCCAACCTTCCAGGTATTGTCAAAATCCTTAGTTAGCAATAGTCCGAAACCTGGTTTTTTGGAATTCCTTTCCTCATTCATTGGTGTTTCTACAATATTCTGCAGGTCTATATGGCTTCTGGTTTGACGATCAGTACAAATTACTTGCTCGTTATGGAAATAAGGTTCAAGAGGCAAGGGAACTGAACTTTCTAACTACTCTGGGGAAAACATATAAACAATTTACTTGTGCTTTAATTTAAGAATAAAAAATATGATAACTGAGGTGCAGAAATGATCCACTTTGGAACTGCAATAAACTAATATTTTATTTATCTATTTGGGTTCCAGTTATAGAAATAGGATCAAACTTGACCTTTAATAGAGGAAGTTCTTTTAACTGCAAAGAGTAATTGCTATCTTAGTCCCCTTGTATCCTGAAACGAGCATACAGAGCATACCATGAAAAAAAGCACCACTTATTTTTTCCTACTGCTGATTCAATTGCAGCTTCTTTGCCAGTGAGATTTCTAGCCTGAAAGCCAATTGACACTACTTCTGTGTGAATTCTGTACATAGTTTGCTTATAATCTTCTTTAGTGCATTTCATTACCTAGCATTCATACCTATCATTTGAGAGATTTTTTTAGGTGGGTAGGATGTGAATAATTTATCTGAACTTGCAGTAGCCTTGGACTTTCACCTTGATCATGTTCTACAGATTGGATGCACTGTAGCTGCTGGAATGCTAAGCAAGGCCTTTTAAAGTTCCAAGTATCATATAATCTGCTGGTCAAATACCTTTTACAGTATGTAAAACCTTGATCTTGTCAAACATATCCAGCCGATGGCAAATCTCGAAGAGTTCATTAGCATATCTCCTAGACCTAGCCTTTCTTTATCCACTGAATCACCCCATCACATCATCTTCAAGCCCTAGCAATGCTGAAATCACCAGATATCTTCCCTCAGTAATACGCTTCTTTGCTGTGATTGATCACCCAACAGTCTCGATTACAAAACCAGCACTACCCTCTTGCGTCATGAGATTATGCACCATTAAAGCGGACGTTTAACAGTGCCCTTGCTGGGAAAATCGCCAGAATGCCTGAGAGTGAGGTCTAATGGAATATACTCTAGGTGATGTAGTCTATCAATGGATGACTAATATCAAATCAGAGGATTCACAGGACTTAATTCTTTTATTTTAGTTTTTTTTTTCTTGGTTTAATCTCCTCCGTGGCACCCATATCACGAATTCATGTTATTCCATTCGAGAAGCAATTATTACCATAAATGTTATGACCTTGATCAATATGCTAGAGTATGCTCATGGATGTGAAATTTTTTGTCCAATGTATGCCCACATGGAATATCTCCCTGTTATAGAATATCTTTGGCCACTGCTAACTAAAAGTTAAGAGAATTGAGGACAGTTGGTAAAAAGGCATTACCTTGTGATAAAGAGCTCACAAGTTGAGGAAACAAAGTGAAAGTGGCTTTCTGCTCTATGTTTTAGAAAGGGAATGTAGCACCTGCTTCAACAAATATGAAAAAAGGAAAATCTCTGCACAATTTCCCCCTTCCTCTTGCATTGTGATCCATTTACCAAAACTAAGAGGGAGAGAGGGCATATAAGCATTCTTATGGTTGTGTGCAGGGTTGGTGTGTTATTCTGTGACATTTGGAGAATCATACATAATTTATTATCTTAAGCAGGTGATAGTGCAAGCTTCCTTGGACAAGGAACGGATGAAAGCTGCAATCTTAGCGTGTACAAATAGAGTGCAATGATTCAATTGCAAGGATTCTGCACCAATTGATTGCCGTATGTCTCTTCTCTTTGAGTCACTTAACTAGTTTATGATATTATTTATTAAGCTAGAAAAATCTCATGGTTTGCCCAATGTCATATCTTTACTTGCACATGAGAATTTACTTTTCAAAATGTTGCTTATCTTTTGCTTGTGTTCAAGACCTTGCATCTAATTGTTTTCAGGGTGCAAAATTTTCTAGTCTATAACTTGCATTACTCCATCAGCAAATGGTTTCAAAAGAGCAGGACAGGAGCAAGATCACCGATAGGAGATATACTACAGAAATATTGTTTCATCCTACTCAAAACAATGAAATGACGATATCTCTGTACATGAACTTGTGTGAGGTGTGATATAGGTGGGAAACCTGTATAATTCCAAGCTTCCAGCAAAAAGTTAGGACACGTACATGTAAAGTTGAAAGGATCAAAAGAAGAAAAAAATGACAGACTAATTGAGCAATAATATCTTATATTTTTTTTTATGTCAGTACTTGCATGTGGGTATGAGTGATGATACAGTCATGTTGAAGCATAATACATATCACAGATTTGATAAGCATTTTTGCACCTGGAACTTTATATTTTGTAAATATTATTGATTGTCGCGAGCTAGCGGATTTGCAAAACTGAATGATATAATCAGGAAACAAGTGTATCAAATGAAAATTGTGAAAGGTTTCAAGAATTATATCTATCCAAACAAGAACTTATTTGAGAGGAAAAACCTAAAAGAAAGGGGTTGTAAGTGGTTCATCATGTGCTGGTATACTAGGAGATTAGACTTGCACAACTAGCATTTGACGCTCTTAAAAGAGCTCGATCTCAAAAAACGAGGACAACTGAAGGAAGTGGTGCTTGATGTTACGGTTCGCCAAGTGTCTGGGTTCTCTGCTATCTTCAAAGTCATAGCCGACGTGATCCTGAGAGATGACCAACACACTTGGGTTGCTTGTGCGGGTGCTGATCATGCCGATGCCCAGCTTGAAGAGGAGGTCCTTGAGACGATGGACCACCTTTTCACATCTCTCCCCTTCAAGTTAGTAGCTTGTTGGGATGAAGATGTATATTCACTGTCTGAGCTCTGCATCCATCAATCCTTAGATTCTTTTTCTCACTACGAGTCAACAAAGAGGCTAAGTTTCATATAGATTAATTCTGAAGTCAGATTCCAGTTAAATCTACTATTTTTTTGTGAAGTTATAATGTAAAATAAAATCACAAATATCATGTTAATGACCTCATGTTTCATGAAACCAAAGAAAATAATAGCTGCTTTTTAGGGTTCGAACATAGTGTTCGCTGAAAAAATGAAAAGAAAAAATTGTAACAGAACAGGCAGTGTTAGCCTTTAACAACATGATCAATTCTCCAAAAAATAAAAAAAAATTAAAAACATGGTCAGATATCTAAGCAGGGATGACAATAATTAACTAATTCTTTACTCTCAGAAGAATCTAAAGTTAAGTGCTGAAGCTGAATTATCACAACTTCTGTTACAAAGATTTTGATGCAATAAGATCAATAGTTCTGCAAAATGGTTGACATTTGCTTTGGGTCCTTACGTCCAAGCATCGTTGCCTTTAGAAGCATAAATAGATCTTATCAAACAAAAATAGCATAAACAGAATGATATAACAAAATAGACATCAAGAATGAAATTTAATATGCTTATGGCACATAAATAATTTTTCTCTCACACTGACAAGGTAGAGTAGCAATTGCAATGTTGTAAGATATTTTCATTTTTTTTTTTCTGAAAAATTATTTTCTAACGCTTACAGCCAACATGTGAGAAGAAACCTGAGAAATTTTGCAAGAAACAATGTTGGGAACAAGGATCTCCAGTCTTTATATTCGCTTACAAATGAATAAATGAACAAATATTAGCACTTGAAAAGTGAACTACAGACCACAATGTTTAAGCTACTGAAATGAACAAGACACTCTTTTAGTCTGTCAATATTTGCCCATGAAGTGTAATGGAGTAACGATGTGCCACCAATACAAATCTCAAAGCGCCTCCAGTTTGTTTTGACAAGAAGAGAGATCTGCATTTTCTGCAGTGTCCTCAGGGCTGGTTACTGCAAGCAGATGCAAACAAAGGTTAGAACAAAGAATAGGAAGAATTGACAAGAGTTTTCATGGCAGACCAGAAATAGAAAGAACCATGGATGAAGAGAAGTGAAAAAGATTGAAATATGGTGATGACCTAAATAGCTCCAAAATCAGTTTCTTACAAAAGAAAAAAATTGCATCATGAACTCTTCAAAACTCCTGTCAAAGCGTAGAATTTCATGTAGGGGACGGATCCAACATTGCTGTTGTATAATTCATCAGACAATATTTCTAAATATGATTTCTAAATAGAGATTAAATAACAAATATCCTCTAAAACATGGGAATCTTCGTTTGATGCGTTGAACTGTGGCTTAGCTACAACTGGTTCCTTTAAATATTGCAGTTCTCTCTTTACATTGATGAATGAGCTTAAGCTGGGAACCACTACTCGTTTCTACCCAGTGTTACCAAATACTTGCCTCAGATGTTCTGGCAAGAACTGAGTTGACAGTTCACAGAACACCAGATTAGGAGTTACCCTCAATGAGTTTTGGCAGGGTCCATCTTCTCGTTTAATATCTGTTATTAGTAATAGTCTAGGCTGTAAAATGGAGTGGTTATGTTAGGTTTGGCGTGCTACCTCAAACTTAGATGAACCACCAAAACAAGTGAAACCAGTAATCATTAATTGACAATAAATGCCATGAACATCAACATGATAGAAGGAAGTCAATAGATTTCTGGGGCTTATCTGTCAATGTGACAGAGTGATAGTGATGGGAATCAACCGCAGACTAGTCCAGAAAAGAAACTGCTAAGAACAGCTGCTTTTCATAAATAGAGACGTAGTGTCTAGACTATCCAGTCTCATCTCAGGCATTCTGGTTTACATGTTTGTACTCGTGCTCAATGGCCTTTATGTGCTTGCATAGCAAAAAAAAAAAAAACAATGATCCATGTTACGGTAGAGGATTACTGTATGACCCAGTTCGCTCAGATTCATAAATTCATGGTCATTACCTCCCTGCATATAGAGGAGCTTGATAATTAAATCAATAGCATACAAGTAAAGATAAAGTTTCAAATCGAAGTAAGGATAGTTTTATGCTCTGTGATAAAAATTCAAATTTCATCTTATAATTCCGAAAGTTACTTGATTAAATTCGCAATGCAAATAAAGAAGAGGCAGCATAGTTTGATCCGAATCACAACATAAACCAAACCTCATAAAATAGGAAAATGTCAAAGGTATTTGACACACACAAACATGGAGAGCAATGATGAG